>WEIS01031728.1:0-25153 GCA_013389965.1 Todus mexicanus | reverse complement strand
CTATTCTTGTTTATCACAGATATGAAGCGTGGCTTTGCAGCCTACTTGATGAAAATTTTATCTGGTCATGTCTGAGAGAGAGAAGTCTTAGTTTTGTTTGTTTGTTTGTCGTGGGTTTATTTGGTTAACTTCATACAGTAAGGAGGAGCATTTAAGTATTTCTCAGGTGTTCGTGTTAAAATCCACTGTCTCCAGCATGCTACAAGATCCTTAGCGAAATCATGGAGGATACGCACCCACTGTAAAACACCTGGCTGGAACGTTTGTTCATTGTCTTACCACAGAAGATTTAAAGGATGTCAAATAGAGGTACCGACAGCTTTCTGGAAACAGGAGTGGGCGTTGTGTGAAAAACAAGCACAGCCCTTGGTGTTGGCCATCCACAAATTGCAGGTAGCTGGGGAAGGACAGTTCTGGATCAAGTTGCCCAGAAAGATGGTAGATCCCTGGGAACATTCAAGGTCAAGTTGGACAGGGCTCTGAGCAACTTTCTCTAGTTGCAGATGTCCCTCCTCATTGCAGAGGGGTTGGACTAGACGACCTTTAAACGTCACTTCCGACCCAAACTATTACATGATTCGATGATACGTTCCCTCCTCCTGCTCCTCTGGTGTCGGCCAGTTTATTGGTTAGGCGTGCTCTAGCCCTTTCTAGAAGCCCCCTCTGTGGATTGACTGGGAAAGAGGAGGTGTGAAAGACTTCATGCTGTTTCTGAGCTGCTGGTGGAGTATCAGCATTTGGAGGCGCTCCTTGTGACTAAGCTCTCTTTGGAGGCTGTCCCCTTGAACAACACATTCTATATATGTATCTCCAAATATATCCATATGTGTATGTGTGTACATATATATCCAAATAGTGTTCAAGCTGGCCTCAACAAGTTTGTAGCTTGAAGCTTCAGACTTATTGGAGCCCCAGATCGATGCAGCTTCCTACTCTTTGCTGCCGTATCAGCGACGTGCCACGTGCTGTAGTAAATGTTGCCCGTTGGGAATTTTTCCTTAGCAAACCTTTCTGGAGTCATTGATTTGCAGCGTGTCTGAGCCAAATTCAAGCATGGAGCCACACAGATCTGAATTTAGCTGTGCTGGCTGTTTTCCCTAGGAGGAGGGATCACGGGGATGAATTTGATTGCCTCAGAAAATTAGTGTTGATTTCAGTGAAGAATATTTTATTACAGTGTTTGCATTGGCATTCGTTTCATGGGATAATGGTGAAGAGTTCCCAGTGTTTCCTGTGCTTGTGTGTATTTAATGATTTAATCTATTCCTTCTGAATACTGGCTTGGAATAAAATAAAAATAAATAAATTTTAAAAAAGGGCTGTCTGCCTACTCTTAACATCCCATTGTAAAATAAAATCACCGATCCCAGAGCTGGAGTTGCAATTGGAAAGAAAGAAAACCAGTCTTGGAAAGTATTAAAACTAAACAATACTCTCTAAAATAGACACTGGCCATGGCCTTTACTTCAGTTGTGGAAGACAGGGGGGTTGTGGTGGTTTCTTAACCCTGAGTGTGTATTTAGAGGTGTGGGTTTAGGCTCCTCAGTTTGAAAGTGGTTGCTGCCGCGGGGGTGCTCAATTTTCTGTCTGGCATGTTTAGCGCATTGAACAGCCCAGGGTGACCTGCCTGGGGAAGAAAGTTGGAACCTTTGCCTGCTTACAGCCCTTTTTAAGCTGAGGCTTCTGCCATGGTTTTTAGGCTACAAGCACAAAGAGCCCTTGCTTGTCCAAGTGCAGTTTGACGAGGCAGAAGCAGTTGCAACATTGTCCAGTATCTGTCCTATCTGCCCTGAAAATAACTGATGCTTTCCGGAGAAGTGCCGAAGCCTCATTAGGCACTGACAGGTAACGAAGGATGTGTCCACAGTGGCAGTCCCTCCAGGTGTGGGTCCCGCCTCCACATAGAGGGAAGCATAGAAATTGTGTGGCCAGCAGGACTAGGGCAGGGATCATCCCCCTGGACTGGGCACTGGGGAGGTCATTCCTTAACTCCTGGGTTCAGTTTGGGCCCCTCATTCTATGGAGGACCTTGAGGGACTGGAGCGTGTCCAGAGAAGGGCAGTGAAGCTGGGGAAGGGTCTAGAGCAGAAGTGCGGTGAGGAGCGGCTGAGGGACCTGGGGTCGCTAAGCCTGGAGAAAAGGAGGCTCAGGGGAGACCTTCTTGCTCTCCACAACTCCCTGACAGGAGGTTGGAGCCAGGTGCAGTCGGTCTCTTTTCCCAAAGAACAAATGATAGGACAAGAAGAAATGCCCTCAAGTTGCTCCAGGGGAGGTTTAGGTTGAATATTAGGAAAAATTTCTTCCCCACAAGGGTTGTGAAAGGCCTGGAACAGGCTGCCCAGGGCAGTAGTGGAGACTCTATTCTGTAGGGATTGACAAGCCATGTAGATGTGGTGCTGAGGGACATGGTTTAGTGGTGCCCTGGCAATGCTGGGTTAATGATTGGACTTGATGATCTTGAAGGTTTCTTCCAACCAAAATTATTCTAACAAGTCTATGATTCTTTAATTTGCAGAAGCGAGCATGGAGATCCCTTTTGCTCTTCTGTTTTACAAATGTAAAATAATGAGTTGACCAAACTCCTGGCTTTTAAACCATGTTTTCCCCTTCTTGGGCTCTTAACACTCTCCCTTAAGCCCCCCTTCAGTCCCCTTAAGCACCAGCTCAGCACTATTAAGGTTTCCCGGCCCTGAGGTCCCAACCGTATGCTGCTCACGTGGAGCCAGGGATGTTGTTAAATATCATCAGGCATTTCAATCCAGTTCAATTTGGGCTCTGACTTGCCAAGATCAAGGTGCATAAGAGTTGCTACTGCAAGTTGTATGCTCAGGAGCGTCCCATATCCCCACCAGTTGTTTCCAGCGAAGGATGGTTTGTAGCAAAGGCAGAGACCTCCAGGCTGGGGCAGGCATGCAGCAAGCTCTCCAGCTGTGCATTTTAACCTGTCTGCATTTACAACTCGGAGCCTGAAGATTTCCGTAGTCTCCCTTCTCCGGTATCACTCCAGGCCACGAGAAATTTCAAATCAGCAGGAAATAATCTTCAGTCAACTCCAGCGAGTGAGGCCATAATGAAAAAGGCTGCGTGGTGCTAAGGCTGGCATTGGCTGCTCGTAAATTCGACACTGTACCTCTTAAACCACGTCGGGCACTGGGGGAACAAGTGTAATCAAATCAAGGTAGTTCAGGCACACAAGTTTGGCCAATTAAAATAATAATGATAAGCTGGAGGTAACGAGACCAAGGCTGTGTTTTATGGGGGCCAAGGCATCCATCCAGGTCTGCTTGTGGAGCTTCTGGTCAGGGATGTTGCTCTTTCTGCTAAGGACTGGGAAGAGAAATAGAGGGATGATAGCAGGAGGGGGCTAAGCACGACTTACAGGTTGTTGCATGGCTTGTATAAAACCTGAGCCTAGATTCATGGAGCCACCGAGCTGGCAGGGAATCATTGCTGGGGTTTACAGCAGTGTATTTCTGGATCAAGTGTAGCAGCCAGGCTTTGTTCCCTCCAAGCATCTCTCCTTTACGAGGGGAGTAGGATGGTCAAGAAGCATGAGCAGACGATTCCTGGTGACTGATCGCTGTCATCTACTGACTTCAGAGCCTCTCCATGGGCAGCAGAAGGGCTCCTTTATGGCATTATGTTTACCAAAGCTGCCTGGAGGAGGTTGTTTAAACATCAGTGGTTTGAACCACGTTCTTGACATAATTTTTCTCCATCTGCAGCCTAAATACCAGCCACCTCTCCAAACTGAATGGCTCTCATGGTTACTCGCATGCTTTTAAGGTGTAATCATTCCCTTCATAGGCTCCTGTGCCATTTGGAGCTGCCTTGCCTGATTTCTGCAACAAGACTCCAGTGCATACCAGAGAAACACAGTGTTTGTAGAAGTGCATGTAGACATTGGGGTTAAGGCTGGATCTGCTGTGTCAAATGGGAACACCCAGAGCAGGACAGGGATGCTGCGAGATCATGGTGCTGAGATCTCGTAGGCTGTTGATTATGCTGAAATACGGTTATTTTCCTTACAGACAATCTTGAGCCACGTATGTGGCACAGGAGAATTACAATTTAGTGTTCAGTAACAGTAGCAGCTTCCAGTGCTGAGCAGAGTTCTCCTCGGAGCCTTCTTCAGGCTGAACAACCCAACTCTCTTAGTCTTTCTTCATAGCAGAGGTGCTTCGCCCTCAGATCATCTTCACGGCTCTCTTCTGGACCTGCTCCATCAGATCCATTTCTTTCTTGTGCATCTAGTCCAACTGCAGGCCCCCACACCTTGAACGCTGCTGTCACCTGGGACACAGTGCAGATACTTGCAGGATGGATTATGAAATGGCCCTGTAGGGTCATCACTTCCCTTTTCCACACCCCAGAGCAGAGCTTGTAGAAGTGATGGGCAGTTTTCCCCCAGCACCTCTGCAAGCTTCAGCAGAACCAGTCAAATCACTTTAGAAACACCTTCACTTTTGACTAGAGAGATTATTTGTGCGAAGAAGCGCTTGAGTTAACAGCACCAGGAGCTCAAGCTAAATTTGCAGCAAAAACTTCAAAAAAGGCAGCATGTCTTTTTCAGAGAGACAAGTCGACCCTCACTTAATGGCACCGAGTAATTAGTTCAGGAGACAAGGAGGTTTTGTGGCAGGGGGAGCAACAAAGAGTTTGCAGAGAAGTGGTTGAGCAGATTGTTCAGGGGAAGAACAGCAGGACCTCTGAAGGGTGAGCCGTGGTGGTGGGAGTGGTTGCTCTCATGGTGGGTGTACGCTTGGTACGCCGTGATGGTGTTTGGTATGTGCGGCGTTGGAGTTTCTGCCTGAAAAAAAATGGTTGTGGTGTTGTGAAGGGGCGAGGTCGGACAGGCCAGCTCATGTTAGAAGTCAGGGGTAGGTGTCCGCCCATCCTTGGATGCATGAAGCTTATTCTGGCGTGGATGTCTTCTGCTCTGTGTAAATTGCTCATCCTTCTGTCATTATAAATTAGTTGCTTTGCAAATTGCAAATGCGGTTATTAAATGAACCTTCTTTTTCAAGTGAGTTTTGAAACCTTTTGATGTGTGAACAGTCCTGTTGTGTGGTTCCGTGGCCACAAAAATGTGCTTTTTATTTTCAAAAGGAAGAGCTCAAACCTGGGGAAAAATTCCCAGGAGGGAAGTTTAACAGCTTTCAAAGAGTTCTACAGCACTTTTTCTTTATGTGTGGGCAGGAAGATTTCTCTCCACTCAAAACTGGCAGGCACCTCTCTGCAAAATCCTTCTTAGCTTTGAGATAGCCTCCAGACCTGTCATCCCTTCTGATGGTGCTGTGAAGTTATGTGGACCATGGGAAGCCACCGACACTGTGATTCAGCTTCACAAAGAAGTTCCATGATACTTCCTTAGCCTTGGTGATAGTTGGGGTCTTCCCAGTGTCCAGGGATCCCAGATGTAGGAGACTCTGAGCGCTTTGTGCCCAAGAGCTGCAAAAGGCATAGAGCAGCTTGAGGAGCCACTTGGCTTTGATTAAAGGAACTCCTGCCATGTGTGCCACAGCTTGGGGACTTCTACAGCCTAGTCTAGACAGCTGTTCCCTACTGTTTGCCTTTCCATGTGCTGCCTTTTCAAATAAACATGTATTTCTGAGGTGAAACCCTCAAAGGCTTCTGGCATCTAAGAGAACTAGCAGCGAGTACCAGCCAGAGTGGCGGAGAGGAGAATTTCCCACTGTCTTCTTGTACAGCTGCTTTGATTCACAGTCCCACAGCTCTAGTCAAGCAGATTAAGACATGAAAGCATGTGGGAATTGGAACTGGTGAAAACAACAATGTGGTCTCTCAGTGCCCAGAGAAGAAGTCTGACAGCTGTCCAGATGGTGTGTCAAACCCAACTGCGCTGCCCATGGTAAACCTCAACCACTTCTTGTCTGCCAAAGAGCAGGACAAGCTGCGGCAGCCACGCTCCTCTCCGCCTGGCAGCGGTGAGTCGGGATACTCAGCTTCTCAGAAGAGAGACTAGCAGCTCCAGAGTCCCACTCACAGCTTGGAAACATCTCTGATCCCTTCGTTAGATGTTGGATTGTGTTAGGACTTAGCAGTCTCCAGCTGAGCTTGCAAGAGATAACAGACTGTGCCCCTGTAAGAACTTGCAGTTGAATGGGAGGCGATGGGCAGACAAGACAGCTTCGGATTATGCCAGCAGCCCGATGTGTGCACTTTTTTTGTCTTCTGGAGTGAGAGAACAGAGGTTCTCATCAATATTGCCCAAGGAAGCCTGTGCTTCCTCGCAACGCAGTTCAGAGCATCGACACAGGCAGGCACAGGTGGAGCCCAGGCTCCAGCAGCTCTTCCAGGACCGCAAGACAGACAGAGATGATGCCAGAGCAAGTGTAGCTGTCAGTGAGCTGCCAGGTGGGTTTTGGTCCCTCTGGTCCCTTCAAGTCCCAGGATTTTCTGATTCTGAGGTCTCTAGGGAGAATATCACTAGCTAATGCAATTTGAGACCCATCACTCAGGGGAACCTCTTGGGAATTCAGCACCAACATGCTCCCACCTTTGCTGAGCCCATTGCTTTTGCTGCAAGAACTGCTGTGCTCAGGTGTTTGTTTCCATGCTTGTCTTACACCAAAATGGTTCTTTTCAGTGAAGAAATACCATCACACATGACAAAGCCCCAGCTGTCCTCGCAGACAGCATGTCAGGTGTTTGTCCTGCTGCAAACCCACGTAGTGCCACGGTCCTGAATGAGGCATCTCCATGGTAGAGCGGACAGGTGAGGAATGGATCAGATGAAGAAACCTCCTGTAGATAGAGCTGTGTGTGAATTCAGGGGTTGAGTAAAGACAGAAAAGAGGGTCTCAGACAGCCAGGCTGGGATCCTGGATAAGAGAAGGCTCCAGAGAGACCTTCTTTTGACCTATCAGGACTTCAAGGGGCCTATCAGAAAGATGAGGAGAGACGATTTAGCAGGGCCTGTTGCATCAGGACAAGGAGTGATGGTTTTAAACTAAAAGAGGGAGATTTAGAGTAGAGAAAAGGAAGAAATGGTTTAAACTGAGAGTGGTGAGACCCTAGGCCAGGTTGCCCAGAGAGGTGGTCAATGCCCCATCCCTGGAACCGCTCCAGGTAAGATTTGCCGGGGCTTTGAGCAACCTGTTCAAGTTGGGGATGTCCTTGCTGAGTGCAGGGGGGTTGGACCAGATGACCTTTAAAGGTCCTTCCAACCCAAAGCATTCAATGATTCTGCGATTCTATGATTGTGTTCACTTCCTCCTATGCCTACATGTAGGGGTCTGTTCCAGGGAAGGAAACCTCTTCAGCCTCCACTGGCTGCATGAAGATTTCTCCATTAGCTGCAGTGGAAGCCTGGAAAGGGAACTTGGATATGGACACCTGCAGCTTAGTGGGCTGTGACCCTTCCTGGGAATTATGTTTGCTTGCTTTGGTGAAGCCCCATCCACAAAAAACTTCTCTGCATGATGGATGTAGGTGTCAGAGTGATGTACCACCGTGGAAACGTGGGTTTCAGTGCAAAGCCAGGAACATCCAGTGGGAACCATGTGCAACCCATGACCTGCACATGATGCAGGGTTGCTGGATCCTCAAGAACTGTCTCCGAGCCTCACAGCGAGGCTGAGATGTGAAGGAAGGAAGCCCTGAGTGGGATTCTGGTTTTCTATCAACTCTGAATTCAGAAGGAGCCATGAGTGTAGAGACAGCTGAGCCACAGTGCAGCCTCTACTTTCCTTCTGCGCCAGGAATTACTTCTGCTAGAAGGACTGGTTTGCATTTATTTTAAATATTAATTTTCTGTTTAACAGTGCCACTCATGAAGCTCGGGTACAGCGTGTGGTTATTCACGTCTGAGTGCAAAAAGCCAGGCTGGGCATTATGCTTTCCTGCACTAGAAGTTCCCACCGGTTTAGTTTGTGGGCAGGAATATCTTTCTCCACATTACTGGGAGGATCAGCATTGCATAGAGGATAAAATACCTCACTGAGGCCTGGGACATATGGATCTAGCATCCAGCTACCCAGTAACCTCCTGCTAAGATTCTGGGGACAAGATCTGTTGCCTATGAGATGTTTGTGCTCTGTCTGGCACAGCAGGGCGGTCTGGGTGTTATTTTTATAACAGTTTTAAATGACTCTATCTACAGGTGTTTGGAGGTAGTGGGGAAAGGATTAGCAATTGGGTCTCTTAAGTGAGACTTGGTGGATTATCCATGCTTAGGGTTGTGTAACACAGGAGATGTTGAGTGGCTCTGCAGCGTTGTGTGTGGCTTCAGAGCAGCTGGTGAAGGGTCTAGAGCAGAAGTTGTGTGAGGAGCAGCTGAGGGACCTGAGATTGTATAGCCTGGAGAAAAGGAGGCTCAGGGGAGACCTCGCTCTCAACAACTCCCTGAGGGGAGGTTGGAGCCAGGTGGGGCTGGTCTCTTCTCCTGGGGAAAAAATGATAGAACAAAATGGCCTCAAATTGTGCCAGGAGAAGTTTAAGTTGAACATTATAAAAAATTGTCTTCCCTGAACGGGTTGTAAAGGTCTGGCCCAGGCTGCCCAGAGCAGTGGTGGAGCCTCCATCCCTGGAGGGGTTTAAAAGCCATGTAGATGTGATGCTTAGGGACATGGTTTAGTGGTGCCCTGGCAGTGCTGGGTTAATGGTTGGACTTGATGATATTAAAGGTCTCTTCCAACTTAAACAATTCTGTGATTCATCTACCTCTGGCACTGCCTCTCTGTTGTTCTAGTGTTGGGCAGATCTCTGTGGACATATTCAGTGATGGATGTCTTCAATGGAAACATTCACATTTGGTTTAGACGAATCTTACCGAAGAGCTGACATAGCAACCACTGCCCCTACTTACAGGAGGGGTCTTAATGGTGTAATGCTTTACTGCCTAAGCCTCTTCATAAGTCTCATCAGTTACAGTATCTCCTAGAAAAAAGTGCTGCCTGGAGATGTCGGAGAAGGCTCTGAGCTTGCAGAATTGAGCATCTGAGCATAAAGAGTGACATATTGGGGCAGCAAACTCTCTTTGAAAGTAGCCTCCTGAATAGCTTTGAGGATCCTTGCCAAAGTTCACATCAAGAGTTTGATGGCCCAAAAGTGGAGAGGGTCCTGTGTCAAGTATTTTGACGAGTTACTCACACATGGCAGTTCCCTGCCATCAGCAAAGATGCTTCCCAGGGCCTGTCCCTACCTTTCCTCGTTAGCTTCCTTACTTACACAGTACTCATTGCTGTGGTATTGTGCTTTCCTCCTCACGTAAAATAAACTGTTTCCCATTGCAAGCTTATATTGTCCTTTTCCTTAATTTAAAAAAAAAAGATGTTTCAAATGGTTATGATCCCTGAAACTTGTGCTCTGCCTCAACTTCCCTTCCCTGTTTTAAGTAATTGCAAGTATTTATGAAGCACTCCATGGTTTTTTGCCCCTGGTTGTGTTTTGTGCCACCCTTTCCCTGCAGCCCATCTCCATTTCAATGCTTGGAGGATATGAAGTTGCAGAGCATAGAGGTGGACACGGACGTCAGCTGCCCTGCAGCCTAGAGAACACGTGAACTTGCTTTACTTAAAACCTGCAGTCCTGAATTCAATCGAATGCAATCCTAGAAGGAAACTCCAGTAGATTGTGCCTCTACTGGTGAACACGTATACACGATATTGAGCAGAGAGAAAGTGACTTGCAGAGGGCCACTCATCCCATCTTGAGGCAGATGTCCCAGGACACTTCCAACCACTGACCTTCCTCCTCTCCTGTCCTACTTTAGAGCTTGTCTCAAAATGGAAATTGCAATGTCTCTGGACTCTCATGGCCCATCATCGTCCCCTAAACTATGTAGAGTTTGAGAGCGGATGTCCAAAAGCACTTGAAGTGCTGACTTTGTACCAGCCGCTGTTCTGTTTCTACTGTGAGCTGTCCTGTCACACAGGCTCTGGAAACAAAGCAAGGACAGCCCAGGTGGTAGAATGGTTCAAAAGCCTCTTTTGTTTGCTTTTTGCCCTTGAAAGGCAAAATGATGTCACGGAGGAAAGGTAGAAGGCACGAGAGAGTGCCTTGTGACATTGGCACCCGAGTCTCGGAAGTTAATTGCGTAACCCAACTAGCCACACTCCCATTCCTGCATCTTGGTAGATCTGTGTTAAAAAGAAGGATGTGAAGAGTCCAGAGCACCTTTCAGAGAGTCTCTAATATCTGAAGGGAGCCTACAAGAAAGCTGAGGAGGGACTTTTTACAAGGGCTTGTAGAGATAGGATGCAGGGTAATGGTTTCAAACTGGAAGAGAGGAGATTTAGATTGGAAATTAGGAAGAAGTTCTTCGCTGTGAAGGTGATGAGACACTGGCACAGGTTGCCCAGGGAAGCTGTGGATGCTCCATCACTGGATATGTTCAAGACTAGGCTGGATCGGGCTTTGAGGAACCTGGTCTAGTGGGAGGTGTCCCTGCCCATGGCAGGGGATTGGAACTGGGTGATCTTTAAGGTCCCTTCCAACCCAAACCATTCTAGGATTCAATGATTCTAACTCTACTTAGTGGTGTCCCTGCTTATGCATCACAACGCTCTCCATCATGCGGTGTCCCGCACAGAGTTCAGAACATTGTACAGATGAATTATAATGACTTGAACAACAAGAAGATCTGCACAAGGAGTCTCAGGGCAAGTCTTGGGGGCAGGTCATCAAGGAAGCGATTCACTCACAGGCTTAATCAAAGAGAAAATTTGAATAGGACGTAGTGTTTCCTGGCTGCTAATTGCAATGGGGATGCAGCCACAAATGAAGAAATATGTTTTAAACCTCATATGTAAGAATTTCTGCTGGGAGGATAATAATGGCACAAGCTCAGTGAAGTACAAGGAGGTACTCTGAGGCAAATGAACTCCTGCAGATAACACAGAACAAGGAGAGAAAAAGAAGAGGGGGGGAAAAAACCAGCTGGGTAGGAGCAGAACTGAATCCTGGAAGTACTCCAGGCTTTGGAAATCGGTAGGCTTGTGGTTCTTGATGGATCCCTTGTGGAGCTTAACAAAGACCTGAATATAAAGATATGTTAATAGCTTTTCTTTGGGAGTTGCTTGCCTCTTGTTGTGGACTACGGGACTTTGCCCTCAAGCCTAAAAATAGGGATAATTGCTGAGAACCTAAAGCCACGGAACATGCCATCTGACTGCACAGATTATAAACCTGTCTCCTCAACACCTGGAGGTCATGGGGTGACACGCAAAGAGGATATTTTTTGACTGCTGCTCCGTTGATCATGTGTGATGAAATACCAGTGGGTGGTGTGAGCAAGGGATAGATAGACTGATATGGAAACTGATTTGCCTTCAGGAGGGGGCCTCTGGGGATGGATTTCAAGCAGCTGATACCTTCTCTGGAGGTCAGCCCATAACTGTGGAGGATAGCCATTCACAAGGGAAGCAGGTAACTTTTCTGTCTGCATTTGAAGTGTCTTAAGCTATCGACTGCTGCCTTCTTGCTGTAGACGCAATCAATGCAGACCCCTGTGCTCAAGCTGCAATTCCCTTTTGAAGTGAAGGCTGGCAGCACACTATGCAAGAGGTATCCAACTCTGAGGTGCACCTCCATGTTAGTCTGAAAGAGGACATCTCCACAAAGGCCCTCACAGTATGGGCTTTGTTGCCTGCTGAGAGCTATTGAGATGGTCTTGAATCCTGTGTCCAGGCTTTTCCCTGTGATGACTGGATTATTTTTTCTCTTTACAGTGCCAGTGGGATTAGAACAAGAACTTTGTGATGTAGAAAGAACTGTTTGCAAAGAATCTTCATTAAGAAAAAGTAGCTCTACAGGTTCCTGCTGGTCATCAGTGCCTGGCTTCAACCAAGATCTTTAGATACCGTTCATGATGTGCTGAGATCTATGATGCAATCTGACAGACAATATATAATTTTTTTACCACGCCTATACTAGCTCTGCCATTCCAAAGAAACTGTAGGCACATCCAAACTGTCCATTTTGCTGCCCAGTGGGACGAGGGACCATTCCCAATAGGCAATTTGGATGTAACTACTCTGTTCTGAATGCCAGGATAGCATAAGAAGGACTTGAACCTGTTGGAG
This sequence comes from Todus mexicanus, assembly GCA_013389965.1. NCBI lineage: Eukaryota > Metazoa > Chordata > Aves > Coraciiformes > Todidae > Todus > Todus mexicanus. The sequence continues at coordinate 13,106 of WEIS01031728.1, read as the reverse complement.
CGGGGCCAGAGGAGGCCCCAGCAATGATGTGAGGGCTGGAACCCCTCTGCTGAGAGGCCAGGATGGCAGAGTTGGGCTTGTTCAGCCTGGAGAGGAGAAGGCTCCAGGGAGACCTTCTTGTGGCCTCTCAGTGCTTGAAGGGACCTGTCAGAAAGATGAGGCCGGACATTTTCTCAGGGCCTGTTGCATCAGGACAAGGGGGGATGGTTTTAAACAGAAAGAGGGAGATTCAGACTGGAGAGAAGGAAGAAATTGTTGATGCTGAGGGTTGTGATACCCTGTCCCAGGTTGCCCATAGAGGTGGTCGATGCCCCATCCCTGGAACCACTGCAGGTGAGGTTGTCCACGGCTCTGGGCAACCTGCTCTAGTTGCAGATGTTCCTGCTCAGTGCAGGGGGATTGGGCTAGATGACTTTTTAAGGTCCCTTCCAACCTGAAGCATTCATTGATTCTCTGATTCTATAGTTTAATAGCAGAGACATACAGTGGAGGCTGTAGAAGGGTCTCTGGCTCAAGTTTTCTTCTGGTGCTGTGACTGTCTTTACTTGTTGGGAGCAAGAAAAGTAAAACATAAAACCATTTAGTGAAGAGCCCAGACTGGGAGAGGTAGGGTGGGTGGTGACTGTCTGATTAATCCCATGTCTATGTCCTGACAGGGGCAACCGGTTTGGGAACACGAAAATGGGCAGCAGGAGGATTCAGGGAAGTAAAAGGGGATATTGGTCTGTGCCCAGATCACACTACGGCTGGGGTGCAGATCAGCGTTGGCCCTAACCAGCCCTAAGGCTGGAGACTTTAAAGCTCTTCTGGGCTGAGCCTTCATGCATAACATAGCTATGTCTTCATTAGGTCTAGTAGATGCTACTGAAAAATTAATAATGCACTTAGAGGTCTTAGTTAAGGAGTCTGCTCTGGGCAGTGAGTGAATGTCCCTGTTGACGGGGCCTGAAAACCTGGAGAGCTAAGTGTTGGTTGCTATTTAGTCCCTTTTATTTAGCATCTATATTTAATGCTTCGCCTCTTTCAATGACTTTGCAAACATGAACGAATTAATTGGAAAGTTACTGCAGTGCATGTAACAAGTAGAGCCCTGCTAATTAGTCAGAGTGGGGTGTCGATGTGTTTCTGTTCAACAGGCTACTTCCAAGTGTTCACGTTTACCTTCTTCCCTCCAGTCCAAATGCTGCTTTCAGCTACATTTCACAGATGGGGGAAACCCGAGATTCAGCAAAACTGCCTTCCGAAGGATTTTTCTTCGAAAGGAAAAGCAGAACCTCTAGAAAGAGGAGTTACATTGATGTGCTTAATTTCCTGATTTAAAATGAGTTTAGCTTGTCCTTTTTTATTCTTTTCTCGTGTTTTGGAGACTGATCAGATAGCATTAGAAATGTACCTGGCTGGGAATGTGCCTCTAATTAGTGGCATTGCAGCGAAGGAGACCATTTCAATAAATCCACTGTGCACATTTCAGACCTTAATCAAGTGGGAACCTGTTTGAGAGCACATCACAGCGAGCTGAGTAATTTCACCCCTGTTGGAATAAGGCTTGTTCCATAGGAGTGACTGATGAATTAGGAGTTGTTGGTCATTCTGTTATCACAGTCACTGTGAGGTGCCTTTCTCCTTTACATCCATATCAAAGAAGTGGTTTTCCGAGTGTCTTCCTCTGATGGGTAACTTCGTGCCTCTCGACCTTATCTACCCAAAATGTCCCTGTAATATTAGTGACAAGATGGAACTAGTGGGAGCAGGGAATGAATGCAAGGGGAAATTAGGGTGGTTTTGGCGGGTTATCCTGAATTTGTAGCAAATAGTACCCTCCGGTCTTAAAAAAATTGATGCGAGTTGAGGTTGCTTTCTCCGCCATCGTGGCTTCAGTTTGTACCCTGCTTCTGCACTGGTCACCTGTGAGTAACTCAGTGGGTTGGCCTTTGTAACAAATGGAGCCGATCAGAATAGTCCATGTCTCTTTTACCTCTCTAAGTGGACTCCTCGAGCTTTCCCTAGTGACCTTGATGGGAAACCCTACAGAATCTCCCTAGGGAGTCTTCAAAGGTGTAGGGCTGAGTACAGCTCTAGCTCTTCCTTGCTTGGTATCTCAGTAGATCATCCATGGTTTGGGGACAGCACTGTATAAATTAGCATTGGCAGCGTGGTCTTCAGTATTATTTCATTGCTGTGACAGATTGAGAATCCTGTAATCTCTGTTTGTACTGCTGAACTTGCTGCAGCCCTTTAGTTTCCTATGTTATGTTGCCTTCAATTCCATGTAGCAGCAGTAGTAGGACTGAGATGCATAGTAGCAAAAATCATAGAATAGAGTAGAATCATTTTGGTTAAAAATGACCTTTGAAGATCATCAAGTCCAGCTGTTAATGAGCCAAAACAACCAAAAGTAGCCCAAATAGGAAAAAAAATGGAAATGCAGAAGAGGTAAAAATTATCTGATTCTTAGGAATGGTCAGGGGTCAGGGTTGAGTGGGTGTGTGCGGGTGTTTGTTGGGTTGTTGATTGGTTGGTTGTATTTTGCCAGGATGGGGGAGAATTCCCCTCTGAAGGTCTGCAAAGTGGCTGTTCTTTATTCCTTTATTCCTAGCTAAAAGGGCAACTTTCTGTGATCTTTCCATATAGTCATGGCTTGAACATGCCACTTCTACCCATTCATGAACTTGCTTGCAAGTCACAGAGACTGTAGGTCTTCTCCAGCAATATAGACATCTCTATGGCTGATGCTTTGCAGACAGAGCCAGCCAACAGTCTGCCTAATTTAGGATGTGTTGTTCATGCCCTAAAAATGCAGCTGTGACCAATAAGCCCAGGAGAAACAAGTCTCTGGTCCCATCCTTCTCCTTCCTGCACCATCTTCTGTCCTGCCATCCTGGCAACAGGAATTTCTTTCTGACTCTGCCCTTTTTACTGTGCAGAGACCACCAGCCTCCTTCCTGGGTGTTTCTCCTCCAAAACCCTGCACAGACCCCTTGGATGCTCCTTTCCCAGCTCTCCTGGTCCTTCCATCCTCTCCGAGATGCCGCCTTAGCTCACTGCATCCAGGATGATGCTGATGCTTTGAAGCCTCCTGCAAACACCATGGTATTGGGTTCATCCCCAGCACCGAGACATTTTGACACGGCTGTTACGGAGGCTGGGGAGATGTTCTGCTTGGAGGGAAACGTGGCCAGCACGCATCAGCTGCTGCACAGCCGCCGCTTTATCCGGCATCAGACTCGGATAATCCCCTGTGCCTTTAAACGTGATGCACATCAAAGCCAAACAGTGCAGAGGAATTCCCCCTTCCCACTCCCGCCTCCCAGCCCTTGCTCCCTCCTTTTTCGTTTAAATTTTAGGAACGGGAGAGCGGATTGCGGCTGACACAGATTTGTAGCCGTCTCCATGGCTACAGAGACAGGCAAGTTGTATGCGAAGCGTGTTCATTGTTAAGTTTCTAATTTCAGCGAGGTCACTGGATGGTTTTTCTCCTTTTTTTTCCTCTTTTTTTTTTTTTTTTCTGCAGCTCCAAGATACCCTGGAGAAGGATAAGAACTGTTGGTGCTCCTGCCTCCCCCTGCTTCTCCAGGTGTGCTCCCTTGCTGCATCCCTGCTATCCTCGGAGCACTGGGAGCCAGCCTCTAGTTTTTGAAGCTTTGCTATTTTTTCCCCATCTGCCCATTCCTCCAGGTATTCGTCTCACGTCTGCCTCAGCAATTCCCAGTGCTCCCTGAATTTCATCGGTGCTCTCTGAGATCTCGTCTCCTCTCCCTGCTGCCTCCTTTTCTTGCTTGCAGCCTTGCAAGCACAGACTGCCCTGGACACAAACCATCAGTGAAAAGTTAGTAGGATATTGTGCAAAGGTTAAGGTGCAACAGGCACTGCTGGCTACTTGCTCATACACACCATAAAGGACATCCTTTATCACAGAATAAAATCACAGAATCGAATCATAGAATCATTTTTGCTTGGAAGACACCTCTAAGATTATCAGGTCCAACCGTTAACCCAGCACTGCCAGGTCACCGCTAAGCCGTGTCCCTCAGCACCACAGCTCTATGGCTTGAAACCCCTCCAAGGATCATGGGGACTCCACCACTTGCCTGGGCATCCAGGAACAAGGCTTGACAACCCTTTCAGTGAAGACATTTTTGCTCGCATCCAACCTAAACCTCCCCTGGAGCAACTTAAGGGCATTTCCTCTTGTCCTGTCACTTGTTCCTTGGCAGAAGAGACCAACCCCACCTGGCTCCAACTTCCTTTCTGGGAGTTGTCAAGAGCAAGAAGGTCTCCCCTGAGCCTTCTTTTCTCCAGGCTGAGCAACCCCTGGTCGCTCAGCCGCTCCACACCACACTTGTGCTCTAGACCCTTCCCCAGCTTTGTTGCCCTTCTCTGGACACGCTCCAGCCCTCAAGGTCCTTCTTGGAGGGAGGGGCCCAAAACTGAACCCAGGAGTTGAGGAGTACCCTCCCTAGTCCAGGAGGACAATCCCTGCCCTAGTCCTGCTGGCCACACTAGTGCTGCTCCAAACCAGGATGCTGGTGGCCTTCTTGGCCACCTGGGCACATGCTGGCTCATCTACAGCTGGCTATTGATCAACACCCCCAGGTGTGGGGTCTCCCTCTTCTCAGAAGACATGTAGAAATTCATTGCATAAACTTGGCCGTGTCTGCACAACACAGCACCAGGCTCTAGGACTCCTTGATGAGAAAGCAGTAGCCATGATGTTCTGTAATCATCCTCTTTGTGGTCTTTTCTATTCAGTGCCTGGGGGAATGTGAGAGCTGTGTTGTAGCCTGCCAGTGACAGGTCTGTAGGGTGAAGCTACAGGGCTGTGTTGCATCTCCCAGGTGAAGGTGTCTGGGCTGGGTGGATGTGGGGAGGCAACCTGCTGCAATTTGTGTATGCTGTCTCTTGAGAATGGTTGCTGCCTGGGAATTGTTGGGTCGATATGAGTTTCCATCAGCCCAAACTGTGTCACAAACCCTGAAAACCATTAGCTGTGTGGATCATCAGCTTCCCAGACGTGAAGCCTGTGCCTTGGACCTATTTTGGCTGGTTGTAGGGGCACTTACACATTCAAGAAGAACTTGAGATAGCTGGTGGCAGAGCACGATGTCAGGATACTGGCCCCTATTTGCCCACTATGGCCAAACTGCGTGGGGAAGGTCAGATCCTATCAAGGAGTGGATATACTCAGGCTGTTCTCCTTAGTGGCTTGAGTTAAAGTGGTCTTGTAGCAGAGACACGAGACATCACTTTGCAGCTCCAGAAACAGAGCAAAGAATGGACAGCTGGTATGGTCAAGGTCATGAGTGATCCCATGGACATTGCCTTGTCCAACACTTGATGTTTGTCCTGTACAAAACCCTCCTTCAAAGACAGAAACACCCACCTGTGTTTGACCCATGTGAGAACAGGTCTGCTACAACCTGCAAGGCAGCTTCTCCAGTGGATTGTTGAGAAGAGACCACCTGAGCTCTTGTTGTCTTTTGATCCCAACATGAGACTATCCCATTGGGTACTCCATGGATTTGACTTTCTCCTTGTTTTATGAATCGTATGAATCTGCACTTGAGTATGTTTTGAAAGCCTGAAGAATAGCAGCCAGTATTTCTTGCCTTTAAAACTGCAAAAACAAACGTCAGGATGTTTTTACAACAAATCCCATCTCTGCTGGGATCATTGACATTGTGGTGTTTTTTTTTTTCTCTGAGTGCAAATGGAAAGCAAGGGAAGATGGTACATTTAAACTCCGGTGCCCTGTGCTACCTTTAAATGTCCTACATCAGCAGGTCAGTTCAGTAGCTTGGCTGAAAACCCCATGGGTGTGCTAATTGGATTAAACTCCTTCCTGCAAAGCACTGGACTCTTAAGGTCAATGTGCAATGAAACACACGCCCGTAACTGAGATATTCGTTCACTCATGCGCGTGCTGGAAGACAGCCCCGTCTGATTGACGTACCTAGCGATGCGCTCCTTGAGTAAGGATTTGCCTGACATTTCAGGCCAGCTGGTTTGTTTGGGAAGGTCTTCAGGCTTCCTACACACTGAAATAAGTTTCCTTTGTCTGACTCCTGGCCTCTCCTTGTAGCTTCATTGAAAAGGTGTCCTGTATTTGAGAACAAAATGTACAGGTTTTCTCACTAGTGACGAGGCTTGAGCCAGTCCCACCACCAAAGCCTCACATCAGTTCCTCACCTTACCACTGTTGGGTTTTGCGGTAAATCAGGCTGCACTGACCTGCTCTGATTTACCCAAGGAAGCAATTTATCCTTGTGTCTTCCAGTACGCGGCCACTTTCTTTTGCTTCTTCGCCTTTTGAAGGAGACAGTGAGTAGTTCCCAGGGCTTTTCACAGGGATGACAAAGGAGCGGTTTACTAGAGGAGCGTTTCAATCCCATCAGAGGAGTGAGCAAGAAGGCTCCTCACTGGAGACTGCTGTTTTGGTGGGGCTCTGCAGGGGATGAAAGATTTTGGGTGGATTAACCGGAGCAGTAGCATATTCCAGCATACTGTGATTCCTTCTGCTTTTGACCAATCATCCCCATGGGCAGGGGCACCTTCCACTAGACCGGCTTGATCAAAGCCTCACCCAACCTGGTCTTGAACATATCTAGTGATGGAGCATCCACAGCTTCCCTGGGCAACCTGGGCCGATGTCTCACCACCCTCATAGAGAAAAAACCACTGTGTTTCTAAACAAGGTGATTGCAGGAGAAGGAGTGATCTTGGGTTCAACCCGATACATTCAATACATTGGGGACTTGGCCTCGGTTCCCAGCAGAAGCTCTGAAAATGGCAGATCGCAGTGGGTAAGTGGGGATCACCACACTCTTGTTTCTGGAGCAGCTCGGAGCTGAGGATAGATAAAACCTGACTTACCGCTGGCAAAAAGCCAGAGATCTTGTCCATTTTCTCCCAGAGTCTGTCCTTTTCTCACACTTTTAGGCTACAAAAAGGTCATATTATAAGGACAAATCCAGACCCCAGCCTTCGAGAAGGGCTGTTATTACTCTGAAGTGAAAACAATAAAATCAAATAAAGTCAGACTTTGCAGTAGTCCCTCTGTACAGAGAGCTCTCAAGGCTTTGCTGTCTCCCTAGGAAAGAAATTACAGTCTAGGGGTTAACTCTTCTGCTTTAGCAATTTTTCAGAGTTGGTTTTGACTTTTGTATGGACTATCTCTTCAGATTTTGTTGTTTGCTGGCTGACATTTTAATAAAAATATTTTATTTCCTGTCTCTAGTACTTAAAAAATAATTGGGAGGGAAGGCAAAGGGATAGCTTTTCATCAAGTATCTCATTTTCCTAAAGATTCTTGCTTGGAAAATATACTTTTTCTGAGAAAGTCTGTGTGCTCCAGAAGCTAAGGATGAGCATTGCTGCTTCACCAGGAGGGAGGAGTGAAAATGCAAAGAACTTTACAAGTTTATACCCCCAAAACAAAGAGCAGGAGGCTCCAGCCCTACTTTGCTGTGGAGGCACCAGTATGTGTCCCATCCCAGGAGAGCTGCTGAAACTGGAAGCTTCCCACAGAGTTACTGCCGCTCTTTTTGCTCTTTGGTGTCTTCTTGCAGATATTGGCACCACCACCATCCTGTACTGCAAAAAGCGTTTGTATTATAAGCTAAATAGAATGTGCTGGCTGGAGATGGGGGTCCTCACACAGAGGCCTGATCTATTGTATATTCACATTAATGAAATTATTTCTGTTAGCTCCACAAAATTTAGATCGACCATCAGGTAAACCTAGCTGGCCTTGACCAATGGAGTTGGGCACACAAACTGCATGGACCCGCCCCTGGAGACTCATTGCGGTAATTCCTGCCACGATGCAGGAGCTTGTCTTAGAAATGTCAGGAGAAGGAAAGAAAACCCAAGTGCAAACTGATCACAAGATAGAAAACGTAGCGTGGAAGTGGAAGAAGGAGAAGGAATCAGAAGTGTTTCTAGCAGATACCAGCTTGATCCCGTCATAGCTCGGAGACCTTGCTGGTGGCAAGATGGCATCTATTTCTGGTCTCCCTGGTATGTCAAGGATGAGTCCAGGCCGGATTGGTGCAGAGTTCAGAGGCAAGGTACAGAGGAGGAGTTTAGACTAAATGACCTTTAGAGGTCCCTTCTAACCCAAACTGTTCTATGATTCTATGACAGGACAGGATGAGACGGGATGCCCAGATCATCCCAAATTCATCAGGTGGAGGGACAGTGGAAAGAGTCTGAGGTACCAGCTGGAAGCACCTCATGTTTCCCTGTGTGTTTGAAGCCACCAGCAGGGCTACTGCTGTGCCTTGAGCCTGGGGGTTGAGGTCTCCCTGCTGAATCATTACCAGGAGACCTGGGATCAGTTGAACCCAAGGATTGAACCTGGTGCTCCATATCTGGTGCACAGGCACCAGCCATGGCTCTCCCTTCCCAGCAATGGCTCTTTCATCACAGCCTGCGATGGCTAAAAGCACACGAGGACAGCTGCCACCTCCAAGCAGCTCTGAGAGAGGAGGGACCAATTAGCCTCCCCTATTAGCAGCCCAGTAATAAACCTATTTGCATCCCCAAAAGGCTTGTAGAATTAATCACAGCTGGAGCAACAATGACCAAAGAGTAAACCTGAACAACAAAAAGGAAAGCATATCCCTCACATTGTCTTAATGCTCCTCAGCATGTGCAGACCACAGTCATGTTTTTGCTTGCTCTAGCTCCCAGAAGTGGTGTTGCAGTAGTACCTAGAGGACCCAGCTGAAATCAGCCAGGTGCTGAAGGTGCTGCACATGCTTACTAGATGGTTGCTGCACTGAAGGGATATTGGGGCCTGATAGAGGGATTAATCTTCTATGGGAAGATGTACAAGACTGGCAAACGTGACACAGAGCATATGGAACTGCAGCACTTCCCTGAAAGAGCAGCTGAAGATCAGGAGAAATACCTTGGGGCATCACAGTTGGTGCTGAATGCTTCACTGTGGATGAGAGACTCAAGATTAGAGGAACTTGGAGAGAGCAGTTGAGCTGTCCTGGAGGAGACATCTGTTTTAGAGGAAGGTGAGCTGCTTTCCAAGCCTTGGTGACTGCATAGGCTAGGACTCATGTGGCTGTGCTGGAAATGGAGACACCTACAAATAGGCACCTGCGTTGCCCATCAGGTTGCCTGGAGAGGTGGTTGATGCCCCATCCCTGGAAACATTCCAGTTTAGGTTGGATGGGACTCTGAGCAACCTGCTCTAGTTGAAGATGTCCCCAGTCCCTACAGGTGGGTTGAATTAGATGACCTTTAAAGTTCTCTTCCAATTCAAAGCATTTTGTGGTTCTATGATTCTGACCTGGAGCTGAGTCCTAGGTTGGTGGTCGTGACTGCTTGATGGCGTGTATGAGTAGTTTCTGTGAAATGTTTTAGGAATTGCACCAATAGCAATTTCAAAATTAAGAAGAGCTTTTGGAAAGGGAGGATTATGGTCTCTGTTTCTGAGAGTTTGGATATGAAAGCCACAGTGTAGCACCCAAATGCCTAAGCGGAGGGCACGGCTTTTTCAGCAGTGAGTGGTGGATCTGCCTGGGGAGGAGAACCTGAAAAGGAAATTATTTTATAGGGTGATGTGAAAGGACCTCCCCTATTCCCCAGCTTATAACTGTACTGCAGTCACAGCCTGACCACTGCCAGCTTGATTGGAGGAAAACACAAGAAATTTTACACTAGGTTGTAAGGTAGCTTGGCTGGGGCTGTTTCTTCCCATCACTTGGATTCCCATCAGGTTACATGGCTCACAAGGCAGTCCCCTCTGATTTAGAAATGCCTGGTGGAGTGCGTTCACTTCCCTGCTCAACACCAGACCACCTAGATGTCTTTGGGGAGACCTCTCAGCTCGTTTTGCTGTTCCCAATACTGTAGAGTTGATAGTGCTTCCCTATCAGGAAAAAAGATGGTGAGTAAAAAGCACCTGTCACCTTTCTGCTCAGGCTCTTTACCCCTGAGCTCCTCAAAGCAGCCGCTATTTCAAGTCTGGATCGCTGATGTGTTGCCAGCATGCACTGGATCTTCTGGATGCTGCATTTAGTGGCAGGGTTTAGCTGAGTGATGGTGGTAGGTCATAGGCTGGACTCGATGATCTCAGAGGTCTTTTCCAGCCTTAATTATTCTATGATTCTATGATTCTATTCTCTAGCACCGCTGCTCATCATTAAGGTAACGTGATTGTGCTCCTATAGTGTGTGTGTTCACCAAACAGAGGGGCTGCCCACATACTGCCAGCTCTTTAAAGACATCCTCTGAAACCACAGCCTGCAAGGTGCTGATACTGGAGGCTCAAATCTGATTTGGGAGGAGGACTCTCTTCAGCTTCTGTATGAGTAAATCCCACCCTTTCCAACCTGAGGATCAGATCAAATGCTCCACTTGCCAGTCCGCTAAATGCACTAAGTGCTAATTTTGTGGGGTTTTTTTTCATCTGCTTCATGCACTTAAAATAGTATCCCTCCTCTGGCTATCCTTGGGAACTCTTCAAGGAGGTTAAAAATGCAAACGTGAAAGCTGTAATAATAAATGTCCCCTCAGGATTGATTTGAAGCCTTTCAGATGTGTTGCGGAGCCAGGGCAGAGGATTGCTGAACTGAAGCTGTAAGCTCTTGTTGCAGAGCCACAGAGGATGTGAACAAGACATTGCATGGTGAAGCATGCACAATAATGTTTTGGGTTTTGGGGTATATTAAAAAAAGTGTAGCAAGCAGGTCAAGGGAGGTTCTCTTGCCCCTCTACTCTGCCCTAGTGAGGCCATCTCTGGAATATTGTGTCCAGTTCTAGGCTCTCTGGTTCAAGAGAGACAAGGAAATACTGGAGAGAGTCCCATGGAGGCTACAAAGATGCTGAGGGGCCTGGAGCATCTCTGTGCCCAGGAAAGGCTGAGAGCCCTGGGGCTGTTCAGCTGGAGAAGAGCAGCCTGAGAGGAGATCTGATCAATGCTGAGCAAGAGCTAAAGGGCGGGTGGGGATGGGACCAGACTCTTGTCAGTGGTGCCCAGTTACAGGATAATGGCAATGGGCACAAACTGGAACCCAGGAGGTTCCATCTGAGCAGGAGGAAAAACTTCGCTGTGACAGTGTCAGAGGCTGTCCCAGGCTGCCCAGAGAGACTGTGGAATCTCCTTCTCTGGAGAGATTCCAAACCTTCCTGGACAGTGTAATCCTGGGCAACCTGCTCTGGGTGACCCTCCTTTAGCAGGGTGGTTGGACTAGATGGTCTCCAGAGGTCCCTTCTGACCCGCACCCTACTGGGATTCTGTAATTCTGTGATTCCTAGGAGCTGTTGTGCTCCTGGTCTCATAGAACAAGGTGTCTATCTACATACACATGTGCACAGCATTATTCCACGGGAAGGAAAACAATTATCTCAAAGGACATAAGGTTGACCCAGACAAGCTAGCACAGTTTCCAGCCACACTCAGGAGGTTAGGAAGACCCATGGGCCATTCACAAGAGGTGGATTGGGTGGAGTCCCCTGCTTTTAGACAAGCGGGTTTAGCTGGAGCAAGCTCTCAGGACCAGGGAATGGTGCATCTTCTAGTTTATATACAACAACACACATAGCCACTGAGATGACAACCATCTGCTGGAGTGAGAGTTGTGTAGGTATTGCATAGATGTGTATTTCTGTTTCCCCAGCTTCTGCGATTCAAACCACCTTCGTAAGCTTCTGTGGTATGGCCATCAGCCAGCCAGGCTCCACTGTGGCCCTCAGAGAGCTTGACAAGGAAAACATTTGTCACCATACCAAAGTTCTAAGCCAGCTGAACCCACGTGAATTGTCTCCTCCAAATATTAGCACCATCCCTTGCTAGTCCATTGCAACCTCTCCAGGCTGTGTCTTTAGTGACCTCAGTATCACTGTCGTGTTCTTGACCACTAAACAAGATCAGGAGCACCACCTGTGGAGTGCTCCACAGATGCACCATACAAGGTAGTACTGTTTGGTCTTCCAAAAGGCAGGAGAAGGAAGGAGAGGACAGGTATGATGCATTAGAAAGGAAGAGCCAGAGATGTTTCTAAAATGCCCATGGGAATATTTTCCTAAACAATATGTGTGCATGTCTATGTATGTTTGTGTATTTTAATTGGCTGTGTAATATGTGGGTGTATATACATCAGGAAACAAGGCATTTACTGTGTTCCTAGGTAAGTCATGCCAGTGGCTAATTCTTCTCTTCGTGTACAATATGCATTCTTTCCACCCAAGAACTGGTGAAGTTTTTGGTTTCTGAGCAGTGGTCATTGTTTCCCCCCGGGTGCCCTGAGCTCAGAGCCCTCTGCTCATTCTCCTCTGCTGGACAGGCTGGCACGGCTTCAGACCTCTAGGAAGCTGAATCCTTTCTAAACCTCTGAATCTCTTGCCATTAAGGTCATGAATTATCATAATTTTGAAAGGACTCGGAGCATAGTCGGCCCTTCTGCAGATAAAATAACTTCTCTCCAGTTGCGTTTCTCTGGGATCGAATCCCTTATTCCCACAGGCACATCTTGGTGGTGCAAATCGAAGTCAGGTGAAGCCCATTTTAATGCATTAGGAGACTTTAGCCAGCATGGTTAGAACCAGGGAAGGTCTCACCACGGTGCCCCATCTGGCAGCTCTGATCTTGGAACCACCGAGGCTTGTAGGCTTGGCCATAGTAGGGTTTAGCTTTAGAAGCTGGCTGGGTTTCTGTTAGGAGTAACTTTACTTATGAATAGGAGCTGTCAAAAGGCCATTTCTGACGTCGATACATCAGGCTGATGTGGGCTATTTCCCACCCCACCCCCAATTAATTTTTTTCTCTGCAGAACTTTGGCTGTGTGGAGAGGTTACTACTGTCAAAACTATTAAAGGAAAAATCTATTTTTCTTATGAGCTCGCTGCTCCCAATTCTCAAAATAATACAGCATTGTAGGTAATGGTAAATAGCTTGATGGTGAAGGTTAACACTCAGGTGTGTTTTTAACTGATTTTGGCAGCAGGAGAAAGAGGAATGTTGCTTGACTCAAATGGAAAGCTGCATTTTGCATTTCTCCCCTCTGCTGCTCTTTAGGCTTTTGTGCCTATGGCCAGGACTAGGGTGGGGATTATCCCCCTGGAGTGGGCACTGGTGTGGCCACACCTTG
>WEIS01031726.1:0-11310 GCA_013389965.1 Todus mexicanus | reverse complement strand
GCAAACATCCCCTGCTTGCAAGCCTCAGAAATCCGCTTGCACGGAGGAGAGGTGGGGCGCAAACACTCCTTTTGCAATAACAAGCTTGTCTTTCCACCGACTCTGCCTGGGTGGCACAGCAACCACAGGCTCTCATCATTAGCAGCAATTGGTGGGTCCCAGATTTAGCTCCGTCACCACAAACCCTGTCTTTTGCTCGAGCGGTCTCCAGCTTTAGCAAGTAGCAACTCCCTTAATTATACATTTTTATCTCCTCCACCCCAGCTACTGCGCTCAGGGCTTGGGGGAAGGGATGAAAGAGCAAAAAGAAAGAGTCAAGGGGGGAAACTTAAATTAAGTACCTGGGCACATGGAGTCTTACCAGCTATAGCATAACTCTTTTCTGCAGCACAATTTTAGCAGGAGCCCTGGTCAAATTATTTTTCCGTTCTATTGAGGCTGCAGTTTATGGCTTTATTTTGCAGCTTCCCCCACCCCCAGCCTTTTCTTCCTTCTCAGGAAGCCTTATTGTGCCACTCCGCTTCTCTTCCCTGGTCTGCGGTGAACCCAACTTTGCCCTAAGCCCACCACCTTCTCCTTGGGCATCCTCCTGCCCACGCTGGTGACTTTTCCAGGTCTCTTGTTCTTCCCTTCTCTTCTTTCTTTTTCCTTTGCTGCCCTCTATCCCTCAGCCTTGCTCCGCTGCCTAGCATATAAAACAGTAATTTGCTGCATAGGCATAAAATACTGTGAACTGCTGCACCTTTTGCACATGGATAGGTCAAAAAGAAGTGTAGCAATTTGCTTGAACATGTGCACGGGCACTATTAATGCAGATCAGTCGCAAGAAATAACGTAATACAGATTTGCCAACGTATGTATTGCATAAATGCTGACAGGTGCTGACAGAAGTGTGTGCATAAACATTTAATAGCACTGTTAATTCATAGCACAACAGTTGCTGTTGGCATGGCTCGGAATTTATTATATTTTGCTGTTTATTCCTAGTCAGCTTGTTGTCCATCATCCTCACAGATGGCACGTCTACCGCAATTCCTTCTTTCTAAAATTTGCATGATGCTTTTCCTGGGAGCAAGGCAGGGTGGCTGATAGCTCAAGTTGTGCATGCAGACTCCAAAGCCGCCTCCTTTCTTGTTCAGTACAAGCCCACTTCGTGTCTGTGAAGAATTCCCCTAATCTCTTCATATCTTAATTGCTCTCTGTGAATAGGGGGAAATAAATATTTCATTCCCTTATAGATGTGTTTCCCTTTTCTATTTTTCTTTTCTAATCTACTCAGATTGCCGTGGTGAAAACCTGGCCCCACTGAAGGCAAGGGCGAAACCACCACTGATTTCAGTTCCACTAAGATTCACCTTAACTGACTCTGCCTAAAAGTGAGGTGTCTCATCCAAGATAATAATCAAGAATTCTTTTATAGTCCCTGTCGAAAGACACTGGCACCTCCAGCATCCGTTCACACTACCGGTCTCAGATAGCNATGTTTTGGGTATGAGGGATGGTAAATGTCTGCTTGGGGGTCTCAGTGTGTGTCTACTCATACTGGTCATCAGGAGCATGGGAGTTCTGAATGGATGAGTATGTGTCATAGCTTCCAAGACATGTTCCTGATTGATTTTTTCCCAAATTGAGGACACTGGCTTGGAGATACTGCTAACAAGGACAGTCTCTGAGGAGGCAATTGCCTGATGGGATTCATTCCTTTAATTTACCAGGAGCCCCATAGGAATTGCAGTGTGGCCTCCTGGTTGCAGTGGACTGGGGGCTTGCTCTCAGACTGAGGTGGCCATGGGTGCTGAATTATAGCCCTAGAAGCTGCTGGGATGTCCTACTGGCAAATCAGAGGGAGAGAAATTCCTTGGCTTTGGCAGAATTGCCACATAGGAAAAGTCAACACAGAGAAGAAAATCAACCCTTTGTTCCTCTGAATTGTGAAAAAGATTTCCTCTGTGGGTGTAAATTGACGGGGGATATTCTGATTTATCAGGTAAAGATCTGGTCTAATGTGCAGTAAAAGCTTCAAGTTTTGGCTGTAGCTCAGGGGTTAGTCCTTTAGGTAGTCACACAGGAGGTTTTGCAAGGGGATCAGAAGGTAGGGCTCTTGGGAATGCCAGGAAAAATAAACATAACCCAAAAAGCTGTGAGAGATTGTGTGACAGCCTCTGGTGAATGAAAAGTGACTGAACACCAGGTTTTTCTCTTTCACAGCCATAAAAAGCAGGCTAAGGAGGCTGCCCATTACATCTCCTCTATGGTATCGCTCCCCGTGTTTGACACAGCTCCCATGATCTACGAACTGGGGCCTGGTTTTGATTTAGCGCTGTTTATTAACCTAACCGTGCTGACATATTTTAGTGCAACGTATAAAATCTAAGGCTTTTTCTTAAGCTGAGGAAATGAGGTTATGTGACATTGATCCAAAATGGAGGGGAGTATTTTAGGTTTTGCTTTAACAGACAAGGGAACCGAGACGGGGGAAACACGGTCCTGCTGCTGTCCTCCCTGCCAAGTCCTCTGCAAATGGGGTGGAAACACCAGGTTTCGATGAAGTTTGGCACACATTTAAAACCAGCTGCAAATGGCTTTTGATCATTTTGTCATGTGTGTGAAAGATTGCGAGAATGGGTTTAAAATTTTAATCGAGGCACTAAGAAAATCAAAACAACAGATCTGCTGGAGTTACTCAACTCATACACAGGTCTGAAAACATTTGGGCACAAATGTCCTGTGGCTGTGGTGAAGGTGTAAGACCTTGTCCCTGTTGTATGGAAAAGGAAACTGAGGCCAGAGGGTGGGGGAATGGTGAGTCTGACGGGATGATGATCCAACAGGTAGGAGAGAGATTGGTCCTCCTGATTTTAGAAACTTATGGGATCCCACCAGTGCTAGAAATGTCAGTTAAGGATAGCTGATTACGGAAATCTAGAGCTTACTGGCACAAAATAGCGATCTGCAGACAGGCAATGACAGGCCATTAATAGACCCGGTAATATGGATTTGCATTAACTGTTTGGAGGTATTTTGTAAGCCCCTTGGCCGCGTGTCAAATCCCTAAGCTGGCACATTGTTCCAGCAGTGGAGTTACTGTTATTGGTGCGAGGCCAGAGTTGTGGTTGTGCAATACTTACCAAGTCCTTGCTTTTCTCCTGGATACTTTTTGAATGGAGGTCCTTTCCTTGAGTTTGATAACAACTCTTAAATTTGGCTGCGCCCACTCAACATTACTGTGCTCCTCAGAAATGGGGCAGCAGTTGTGTAACTTCCATTCATCTGTCCATGCAGAGCACTTAATTTCCATGATTGAGGTTTCCCAACACTAGAACAGAGTTGCATTTATGGGGCTTATCTATGACAACCAGCGCAAACTGGTGCAGGAAAAGCCATGAACACAGCCAGTCCTGTTTAATTTGGTCTGGTGAATGAATATTACACCATTATACTTGGGGTGTAGCTGCATCATCGCTCAGCTTCCTGCTCCTCACCACCCTGTTTCTCTCCTGACCTGTGCTGTTTTGCTCAGTCACAGCTTGGATGCCCACTGGCTGTAGTTTGATCCTTGTACCTGCTGGAGCTGCCTGCAGCAAGTTAGCACAATCAGTTCCTCTGTGACCTGAGTAAACTGGGCTATAGTTCCATCAAATTCCCTTGATTTCCACCATGACTGCATGATTGCCCATTATTCTCCTGCAGTCAGCCCAGAAGCTCACTGGTGCATCTTTGCTTTCCTTTCCCTTCCCATCACCCCAGTAACCCCATGAAGAAGGGCTGAAGGAGCTCACACGTTGCCCCATGTAATCTTGCTGCTAGCTGACATTTCTCCTCCTCCTCCTCTCATTTATCCCAAATCCCTTCCTTTTCAGCTCCCTTCATTTCCTCCTGCTCTCAGTTTTTAAGCCTTCTCTTATGTGACTTACTGTCTAGAACAGCTTCCCTCTGTACTTCTCCCCCCTTTCAAATCCTTCCTTAAACCACAGCCCCTTCAGCAAGTCCTCCTTTTCCGAGGCAGTAATCCCTATTTATGCCATAGCCCACAAACATTATCTGGTGTCACGTCAGGCATGTGTACAGCCTCTGAGGTAGTCTGGGGAGGTTTCTGAGGGAGAACAGAGCTTCTAAATCCCTTTGAAATGTAAGAGAAATCAAGCACCTAATTCTCTTTGGTTTAAAAATCCCAGCTCTTCTCTTGGGGTAAGGCACATGTATTGATCTAGGTGATGCTCTACGGTTCCACTGCACAGTGCTACATGAGTTTTCTATTGAACCGTTAATCATTGGAATGCACGGCAACGTGCGAGTTAAGAGCATGTGCCCAATATGAAGACGGACTGATTTAGATGTGTCTCACGGGGCTGGTTCTTGCTCAATTGCTCATTTCCAGATGTGAATTTTGAGAAAGGCAGCGCTTGCAAGTGTCATGTCTGTCTTCTGTTAAGGATCCCCCCTAGCTGGTACCTATCTCAGTGTAAGTGGAATTGCTCCCAGCGGTATCAGCAGCAGCAGGATGGTGGATGCTTTGCTTCTCGGTTACCTGCTGTGAAGCAGGTTTGCTCTCAGCCGCATCTGCCAAGCAGGTGAATTCCCTCTGTTCCCACCAAGGCTGTTGCCACGAGAGCCCCGTACAGAAGGTGACTTTGAGCATCGTGGAACTGTCAGGAATAGTTAGCCTGCAGTGTTCCTCAAAGAAAAGGAGATTGGAGCTGGGATTTAAGAGAAGAGTGGGATGGTCATAAAAGAGTTTAAGACTGGGACTAGACATGGGTGTGACTATTGGATAGTAACGTGGACGGTTGTGGGCAGAGCAGAAAGAAACCATTCAGGTCATGGTGGGTCTGTTCTTACATCCCCAAGAGAGAGGCTGCTCACCCCAGCAGTCAGACACTTGGCCCACTTCTGGTTTTATTAAACTCCATGGTAACATTTCTGTGGGGAATGTGTCAGGTCTTAAGTCCTAAGCGCTTCTCAAGTCCGAGAACTTGCAGTTCCCCAATGTTCGATCCATTACATTTGTTCCTCGTGTTATAATTGAATTCCCAGGAGCATCATTAGGAGCAGTCTGTGGGTAGCTGGGGCTCTGTCTCTTCCTGGTTGCAGCTCCCAGGTGACTTTGCCTGATGAAAAGCACTACCCAAGTCAATGTAAACTGTCAGTCACGGTCAGTCCTTAATGAGAGCTGTGCGAGACTCAGCTCAATTAGAAACTCACTTTGAGGGAACAAAAAGAAAAATCCACCGTGTCAGTGTTTATCCAGTAGAGTAAAATGCAACTGTCCTGGGAAGGAGCTGTGGTCTGCGGACTCACGTTGGGCTCAGCTCCCCCAGGCAGTGGCTGACAGCAGATCTGATGCAGCACATTTGCAGGATACGTTCTTCTCCATTAAAAGAGATGAAAGGTAAGAGAAGAGGAGGCTAATTCTGATCAATTGCCAAAATCATAAAATGGAGACAGAGAGAAAGTTGCTGTAAATTACCCAGTGAGTCCATGCTGGAGCTGGGGATTAAACCAAGGGCTGCAAAATTCCAGTCAATTACTGTGAGCATGAGGCCACTTGCATCTGCTGACTCCCTGCTCTGAGTTCTCCTCTTCTGAAGCAGCGAAGCCGCTTGCGAAGTGTGAGAGTGGCAAAATTTGCTAGTCAGCAATGCTTTTCTAAGCAGTGCAATTCCCAGAGCCTTTGAGTAACTATGGGATGGCAGGATCACACACCGTCCTGCTCCACAGCACGCTGGAGCCGTCCAAGGAATCCCTCAGCCTGGTGAGCTGCTGGGCAGAACTCCTGCTCCAGTTGAGGCTGAGCAGAGCTCACTGGTTTATGCAAGCGGGGTGGAGAATGAGTGACTGGAGAGGATGAAGACTGAGGGAGGACAGGCTTTCCATTACGGGAGATCTGGATTTATTTCTGCTCATTCATTGCAAGTCAGAATCCATTCTCTTCATTTTTATTCTTCTACGCCGTGACACTTTTAAAATCCATGGTACAGTTAGCTTTTGATTTTCATTTAATACCTTTTAAAATGATCTAATGCAGACAGATTACAGACAGTGAGGGTTACTGTCCTTTGGTGGAAATATCCTATTTAATACAATATTGCAAGACAGATTGGCCACTCCATGCATTACCAAAAGCAAGACATACTAAGTTTAGATGCTAGGGCAGTAAAACTTTATAGGCTTATCAATTTTCAACAGTCATCCTCTCCTGAATTTTTCAAATCACTTGGCAAAGGCAGATACTATCCTAATTTTGAAATCAGAAACAGTCGTTGTTGCAGTTTGCAGTATTTAATGTAGATCTATGCAAATTGCTAGGGGAGGGGGAGGAGAAGAGTTTGATCTTAAAATATAATTTGGTCTGTTCTCATCTTTTCTCGTAAAGGTTGTTTTGATAATTTGTTGCCACCTCCCAGTTTTCAAACAGCTCAGTTCTCTCAAAAAGTTCTGATACTTTTAAAGATAAGGATCAGATTTTATGTCTCTTTGTCTCTTAGTTCTCATGCCTTTGACATTCAGGTTTGCAAACTTCTTCCCCTATCAAAGCGCTTTAACATCCTTCTTTTTTATTATTGTTTTTAAATGAAAATTGACATTCTCATTTGATAATGTGACTTCAGGAGCCAAGACTTTAAGAAAAATGCCAAATACCACAATACCTATGGGAATTTGCAACCTTATTATTAATAATGGGCGCCTCTTGCTTCTCTTCAAGCCTCCCGAGATTTTGGTGTCTCATCTAAATCCACCCAGATTCTTGTGATCTTTAAAGGTGGAGAGATAGTGGAAAAGAACTTTCTTGGGAGAAGAACTGATTGCAAAGCTTGGATCTAGTTTCCAGTCTGAACCTCTTTAAACATCAAATATTTTCAGGCCTGCAATCTTGTTTTTCTTCCCCACTCCTTTTTGCTTTGCTAGGAGAATGAAGAATTTGATTTAAGGTTATATGCCTGGAAAAATAAAGCATTTAATTTACATTTTACAAGGCAGTTATTGCAGGTTAATTAAATATCAATTGAGTGTTATAGGCTATATTAAGATTTATTAATAACCCAGCAGATAAATCTCCTTGGAATTCAATTAAACGAAAATCACATAAAAATACATGTGCAATTTTATTCACATAATGCATAAAACTTGTGAATTATAGTGCAGCATCGTACAGTAAGTTGATTAATGGGAATTAATTGCTGAAATAGAGAAAAAAATCAATTGAAACTTCCTGTAGCAGACAGAGCAAGCACGATGTGCTTCTCCCTTATCCTTGGAGAGCTGAGTTTCTGTCTGCACTTGAACCATCGCGCTCCGTACCATAAGATGCACCTTGGACATAAATGTGCTTCCTCTGCTTTCACCTCCTTTACCTCAGTGGTTTGGACTCGGAGAATGAAACAACTCTGTCCTACCAGGGTGCCCTGTTGGGTTAATTTTATGAGTGAAGAATTTGGAGGCGAAAGAAGCAGCTGAGCGATTCTCTGATGGGCACCCCTGACCCTGGTAGTGCTCGTGGGGTCACATCTCGTGTCCTGAGCAAGGTCTTTGTCTGTAAGGGCAAGGCTCATGAGTGTAACAAGAGGGTTTGGATGTTTGTACCATTGGATGTTGGAGACTTTTGCCCTTGATGCTTTTTCAAACCTCTCTTTAAGCACTCGTAAGATCATTAGCAATAGAAACGCTGCCAGCCGGGTTGTCTGCAGACTCCAGAGCACATGGGTGTTTTGGGCTCTAGCCAGGATTAGTCAGTGGATCTAGGCCCATTTGGGGAAGCAAAGCTTCCGACGTCGGAGATGAGTTTCAGGAGCTGGACTTGGAAAATATATTTCCAATATTTGCAGAACGATTGAGGCCTGGCGAGCTGCCATCTGTTCCCTGCGCATCCTGTGTTAAATACTGTCAATATGAGATTATGTTCCAATTACAGTACCAGACTGACTGGTTTAACTCCTACCATGAATCTATTTTCCTTTATTACTATGTACTAACTCTGTGACTGATGTACCAGACACCAAAAGAGATGGTCCCTGCCCAGAGGGCTTTGTCTAAAAGAAACATGCCAGGAGAAGACAGAACACAACATAAAATGCAGATGAAGGAGTAACTCGGTTGAGATCTTTTTTTCAAAAAAAAATTTGGAGAATCTTTGCTTGTTTGTGTGTTTGGCTTGAGTATGAATATTCCTAAACTTGCTTCCTTCAGACATTGCACGAAAACCAGAGGCTTCCATAGAAACTCAAACAGGGATAGGCATGTGGCTCTTTGAAGTACGTGTTTGGGGGGGGCAGTGCTCAGTGCACACATGGGAACACTGGAGGATGGAAAATGAAGGGAGAACTACGCTCAGCTCAGATGGCAACTCCAGCAGACACCATGGCTCGTGCTGGGGAAGTTCAGCCGTGTTTGAAATACAGCAGGTGTCTTTCTGTCCATCCACTCCTTGCTCATCCTCCCTGCTCCTCTGGTAGGGAACACATGCATCTGTCTCCTCCATGTTTCATCTCTGCTTCTCCCTGCAATAGTTGTCAGGGATATTAGCATTAAATACTTACTGCCTGGCTTAACTAAGGGGTAAGATAGGATTTAATTTGTATGGCTGAAATCCAATTATATAATGGAGCCCCTGGGGGAAGCAGTTATACCTGCTGAATCTCTCGGATGAGTAATTGTGCACAAAAGCTCCTCTCCAGAAGTAGAAACAGATCTGAAATATTTTTCTTTTCTCCTTTTTTTTTTTTCTTTCCTCTGCTGCTGTTACATAATAGGCCTGAGACCCTGAAAAGAAAAGCCACTGACAACCCAGTGCAGTAGAAAGAATTAAAGCATTGCCAGGAGAAAACAAGTTATAATCTGATAAAATCAAGGATCTAACAGGAAGTCTGCAGCAGCATGAGCTCGGAGGAGCCAAAAGGCAGGGCAGCCAAAGGAAGCTTACTCATCTTTTTGGAAACCAGCACAGAGGCTTTGCTGTCTAACTTTTCCCCCCACTTCTACCATAAGCAGGGAAAGGGAATCCTCTGCTTGCTTTTGTCAAAGCTGGGGAGGTGGGGAGGAATTAAAAAAGCTAAGCAGCCAAATAATTCAGATAATTTTGAAAAATCCTGCACTTCGCTACCTTTAAAAGTCCTCGTTCTTTATCCTGCATGCCATCCGCATCCTGAGAAGCACCAAAATCATAGGTGAGGGTGAGCAGGATAGGGACAAAAGCATGATGACATTCCCTGCAAGGTTCCTGAAAGCAAGCAAGCTTACAAACCATTGATCTCTAGGGACAGTGTTGGGTCTTCACAGTTGTCCCATCTGATATCCCCAGCACCTCCGAATCCCACAGACTCTGAAAGGGACTGAAAGAGTCGGCTCTTGTACTTTGACAAGTTTTCTCAAAGGTTAGAGTGCCATATTTAATTCTATTTTTAAAAACAGAAAATAAACTTTTCTCCTTTTCTAATGAGGTCTGAGTGGAAAAATAGTTTCCTCAGTCCCTTTGATTACGTGATTACACAAAGATAAAATGATGAGTGCAGCCGGTCAGCCAGCTGAGGGAAGTTCAACCCTCCAAATGCCACAGCCTGAAGACAAAGCCTGAGGACAAGACCCC
The DNA here is from genome assembly GCA_013389965.1 of Todus mexicanus. Classification (NCBI taxonomy): domain Eukaryota; kingdom Metazoa; phylum Chordata; class Aves; order Coraciiformes; family Todidae; genus Todus; species Todus mexicanus. Next base: position 1,730 of record WEIS01031726.1, on the reverse strand, counting down.
CCCAGCTCATCCATCAACCTTGTCTGGGCAGGTTTTTCAATTCTTTTTAGAAAGAGCTAAAGCAGGAGCGGTTGCAGCACTTGAACTTGAGGGGTAGGTCCGCGTCTCACAGACTCGCAGCTCCACCCAGTGGCTCTTTTTTGGCAAGAGGAACCCAAGATTGCAGAAACATTCAAACGGGTTGAGGTCAAAGTTGCAACACTGGAGGGATGCTCTGGCAACGTGCAGGAGAAATTTGGTGCCTATTTCTTGGTGAAATTTTTCGCAAGCTGTCACCTACCATTCGAATAGTGGCAAAAAACCTGCAAAGAGAATGTTTAGTGAAATAGAAAAGCCAGCAATTTTATTACTCCCTTTATTAAATACTTCCCAGTGCAAACAGTAGGAAAAAAAAAAAAAGTGGGGAACTGTCAACTTGCACTCTTCACCTTCTCATATTCACCATGAATAGATTGCAGCAGTTTTCCCCAATTTATTTGCTATATAAAATTGCTAACGAATTACCAGAGCAAATTATTTTTGATTTGCAAGCTCATTTTGCAAAGAATTCTCTTGTGAGTGTGAATTTCAGTGAAGTTAACTTGGCAACTCACACCGCATTGCTTCACTGAGTAATTATTGTGACTAACAAGAAGCGAATTTTGATCATTTCTGTTAAGGATGCCATGCTGAAACTTGCTTTTTTCCAGGAGTATTAGGGCACTTGCAACTAAAATGAGCTTTTATTGTGCATGTGCACACTTCTACTGTAGGGAAATTCAAGAGGTGGGTATGTACACACAGAATGCAAACGTGTGATACAACAGAATTAACTTTGGATTTGAATCAGTATTGTAAGAATATCCTATTCTTCCAAGCTCAGGTGAAACCCAAAATCTCTGTTGCGCTTAACGTAGGTTTGCCAATCTCTCTGTAGGTCTGAAAAACAGAGGAGCTGATAAACTGACACAAGCCACAGTTTTGGTTGTGAGTCTTCTGGAGGCCGTGTTAGGAAAATATTGTCTGTGAGATGCTGCTCCCAGATGGACCGTGCAGCTCCAGTGCCGTGGAATGAGTTGGAATGACCTCTTCCTCATGAAGTTCCTCACAGAAAGGAGGATAAAACATTGGAATGGGCTGCCCAGGGAGGTGGTGGAGTCGCCGTCCCTGGAGGTCTTTAAAAAGAGATTATCAGCAAGCCCTGCATACGTGGTGAACACATGATAAGCTCAAGCTCTCTGCTTACCCCAAACATGTCATTCAGTTCTTCTTTTCATGAAGCTGGGGGGGTTGCAGGTTCCCCACAGCTGATTTCAACCACTGTGCAGTTCTGTGCTTGCTCTCTTCCCAGGTGAAGAGGGGTTTGTACCCAAAATGCCTGGAGGCTTTGTCTGTCTCATAGTAGAAGGTGGTGACTATCGTGTTCAGAATAGGCAAGTTTAGGAAAGGCTGTGGCTTCCAGAAAGGGTACAAGATGATCCTGATGATCCTGTGCAGTTGTATCAGCAGCCACATCTTCCAGTAGGGGATGTGTGAGCCTAGTCTTACTGAGGGATCCATAGAGGACAAGAGCTGATGCCTGACCAGAAAACCTTTTCTCGTTGGAGTATCATCATAGGAATAGTACACTTGTCCTGCGAGTACGTCTCGTTTCAGCTGCAAGTTCCTTGCTGCAAGAACATGCATCCACGCAACATTCCCTGGAGAAATAAAACGGGGAGAGAAGCAGGTATTCAGGAGGAGACAAATTT
>WEIS01031687.1:246-13788 GCA_013389965.1 Todus mexicanus | reverse complement strand
TAAGACTGTGTCCTCTTGTCCTCGAGAACTAAAGGGAAAAAAAAAGTGTTTATACCCAATGTGATTCAAAAAGAAAAATATTAGACTTCCCAGCATTAACTGCCCTTGGAAAACAAAAAGTTCGGTTGTAGAAAATAAAGAAAACCACGCACTGTACAAAGCATAGTGTAATTATTATTGACATTACCATTTAAGATAGTTTGATCATGGCTAGACTATCCTGCTGACACTGCTGCTTTTTGTGGTGCCACCAAAGCAAATTCCTGGAGGATCTACACACCATGAAAAGCCTCTAGACCCCTCAACCTGGAGTTTTGGATAGCTTTGAGCTACCAGGATCAAAGGAAATTTGTTCAATGTTCACTACCTCGTCAGGAAAGCAAAACAGAGGCATTTGTGCAAGAGAACTTCATCCATGTCCTGTGGTGAAGCTGACATACAACGACCCTGGACAATCTCCTACAGTCTAATTTGAAAGTCCCCAATGCTTCCCAAAGACCCATGCCTGAAAAAAAATCATATCTGCTACTCCTTTAATGTATCTGCTTCAAAACCAATTGCTTTCCAATGGTTCCTCACCACTCGTAGAGAGAATTTGAGAAAACTTAGTAAGCATGTAAAAAGTACAAAATTCAAATGCATCTCACTGTCTGAATGTTTGAAGCTGGTCTTTTGAATACACGTACTCCATGTCATTCCAATACTTTGAAGAGGCCAAATTCAAAAACAAAAATTCTGATGCATAGAATCTGTAAACTTTCACCAATACATTTTTATTTAATTATTTTACTTCTATTCAGAATTTGGTTGAAGCAACAGAGAGCTAATACCTCAGAGAAAGGTCTGGCATACAGTATAAAGGGGTATGTCTGAGCACAGACTTTAAGACTTCTAAAATAATTATGACTACAGAAATGTCATTAGATTCGAACTAATAACTGACAGAAAAATAAGGTCCAGTACTACACAACTCATTTCACTGCTCAGGCAAGTGGGCAGCATTTGCTTGTGTCCTTTCCTTGACCCAAGAAGCTGTGCACAGGAAAAGCTCAATGGCCGCTTTCAGTTAAAAAATATGAGGGGGGAAGTAAGAATGAATTTAAGCAGAAGAGAAGGGAGAGACAAGCAACCAAGATGTGCTCCAACCTGCAGCACTTCTGCCTGTCATTCTCAGACAAAAACAAGTAAAGCTCTTGATATTTCTTGTATTGAGGTGACACCAAAAATAGCGCATGTAAACCTCATATCACACACATGAGCAAATCAAGCAAGCACATCAAATCCGAGTCTCCAAAAAACAAAGATGTTTCATCCTATAAAGCAGCTACAGTGTCTCCTTTGGCCTGGCAGTCACCAGCTCTGAGACAGCTGGAACAACAAGATTTTATTTCTGTCAAAGCAATAGCAGAAAAGGTCATCAGTGCTGAAAGGGGTGATGAGACAGACAGAGGTGCTTGAATATGCTGACATTTGCCCAGGAAGGAGTGAGACGAGCATTTGGGACTCAACCTAAGCCCAGTAAAAGTCCATGTCCCCAATGGGATCTATCACATGTGCCACCACTGCAAGGCCAGAATCTGACCCCTGCTGACCACCCTGAAAGAGCAAGCATCTGCAAAGCCCTACAAAAAGTATATTTGTGGTTCTCCCCTCCTCCAAGCTGTAACAATTCATGATATTTTTAAGACTTTTTCATGCATGAGAACAAGAGCTACAGTGCTCCAGAAATGGCTGAACTTAGTGCATTTGCCCTTAACGCCGTTTTGACAGGAAAAGGCCAATGAACACAACATATGCTGACAAAGGAATTGCTAATGATGAGTAGAAGAGGAAATGACATTGTTAGTTCTGCAACATTCTCCATTGTAAAACTGCTTCTGCCAATATCGGCACATATTTCATATCTTTAATGTTCAACCTTGTTTGCCATTATAAAGCAAATATTTGTCAAGTCCCTGTACTCACTGAAGTTTGTCTGGGTTTACAGTAGAAATTTCTCTGCTGCCTTAGGCATGGATGTGTCAGAGGGAGACTGCAGGAATTTGGAGCAGAAAACAGGAGGTCAGGATTATGTAAAAAAGGAAAAAGATCTGACAAGGTTGAACATAACCTGAGTCAAAGGACTGGCTCAAGTCACCATATCCATTACCATCGTGTGGTGTGATCGAAAGCAGGGACATTGAGGTTCTGAGACACTTCCCAGGGTGGTTCAGCATCAGTCCGCTTGGGAGGTCAACTTAAAAATGACAGAAGGTGCAGCTAATTAATTAATTTCTGTTTTGACATTTCTGTCTGGCCACAGATCTGCAATTATCATGGTGTGACTTACCCTAACACCTCTCTGCGGTTCTCCAAAAGCCCAATTCCTCCATAAATCACCTCATATAACACCACCATAAATGATTTCCCGTGTTACCAGATGGTCAGCTGTGATTCTAAAATATCAAACAACATTTATTTTAATGTGCATCTATGGCTGAGATTTTCAGGAATGAAACAAGTCAGAATTTTAAAGCTGAATGAAAAATTTGGAAGCTTTCCTCCCACTCATTTTGTTTTCAAAAAATATCCAAATTTGTGACTTTCAAACACATGTTTTACTGACTTCCAATGTGCTTCTAAATTACTGTGGCAATTTCTGCTCTGGGCACCAAAATCTTTAAAGATCACAGTTCAAATGCTGAATCCATGTTGGTTTTATTTACATAAGTGTTTTACCAATTCCAAAGCTTCCTCACTTATTTTCTTACCATGAAGGCAGGGGATGGGAGCCAGAGTGCACCAATAAATTTAAGAAACAAATGAATATGAGGGAAAAAGATGTAGTAAAGTACAGGTTTTAAAGTATGTGTGACAAAAACTTCCCAAAAAACGTAGATTTACCCTACCTCAAAACCAAAACCATAGAAGTCTATAATATATGACATACGTATTTATATAATATATAAAGGAGAATTTGAAGCTAGGTGAATTACAAAAATAAGATGGCTCTGATTATTTCCTGCTTTCTTCCAATTAGCCATAACTTTGACTTTTTTCTTTTCACTATTCATTGCGTGACAATGTCAGTGTTGAATCCACAAGCATTTTGAGAATTAATTAAAATGTCATGAAATAGTTCTTTCATTAGCATATATATGGTCATAAAAATAATTATAATTGCTTCTTAGAGGTGGAAGAGAGTTAAGTTTGATTGATGGAATTAATGAAAACGTGAACAGTTCCAACATACTAAACAGTAGAAACTTGGAGCATTAACTATCTACTATGCAAAGTTATAATAATTACAGTAAGAGCTAAAAAGATTAGTATTCAAAGAAAATAATGTATCTTAGAGCCTAAAATACCCGTTGCAAATTACAAATGTATTTTCCAGTGTTTATATCGTTCTCAGAAGAAAAATATCATTTTGATTAACTTCCAAAGTCTCCTAGATTAATAGGCATTTGCAGCCTTACAGAGAGTACAATCAATCCCTTTAATCTTGTTATCAGATGCTAAACATCTGGGTGACCTGATTCAAGTGTTATGATTTTAAGGCAGTAATAATGTATAACGGTTTCCAAATGCCTGCTAAGAATTTTCAAGCTGTAGAATACACCAAAAGGCATGCAAATAAATGACAATAAAAGAAATATTTCAATAACCACCTGAATGCGCATAAACTGCTTGTGCAGCCATAAGCAGCTTGATCTTATTTCAGCTGTGTCTTAATTTATTCTCTTTCAAAGACCTCTGACACAGTAAGCTATATTGGTAGAGGCCCAGGTGAACCCATTCTGTGAATTGTTAGGCTGAATAAAACCTTCTCATTTAGTAGCTGAGACTCTCTGAAGCAAATTGACCACAATTTACAGGAACCTTAGAAGGAGATCAGCATCCAAGTGGAACACTCGTGATATTTATTGTTCTTCTGCAGTTCTACACTCAGTGTAGAAAAGCTCAAATCCAGGTCTGAACAGCAGCTCTGCAGGCTCCAGGCTCCAACAGGCAAGTGGTCAAAGCAGAACTCAGCACCTGCCTGAGCAATCACCTGGTGCCACCTGCAGATCCCATTGGCCTGGCTGCTCTCCTGTCTCTTTCTGCTTGGCCCCTGAAAAGCATTTGTTGGTTTTCTATAAGATTCTTCAACCTACTGCTCTTACCTAAGGTCAGGCAGCTCAAATGCAGACCAAGATGCCAAATGCGTGCTTTGTTATTCAACATCCATCCAAAGAAATGTATCAAGGCTCTAGTTTTTCTGCCTACCAAGGATTATGATGGGCAGCCCCCTACATCTCACTTCTCAGACGCTGTTTTTTAAAAATCAAGGTAGGATAGGACAACTTGCTGGTGAAAGCATAGCAGAAGACTAACAGAAAGCACATACCAAATCCAGGAGAAGAGTTAGGCTAGTCAAAGCCCAAAGTCAGGCACCTTTATGTTGTGGTGAACATTTTAAAATGTTAGATTTCATGGCAGGCTACCCACAATAAAAAATGACCTGGAAGTTCCATGTTACCCCAGCTTCCACCAGGAAAAAGCTGACAAGAACCACAGCAGAGATGCTTTAACTGGTATCAGCCCCTCTACCCATGTCTATCTACCACATCATTGTGTTATTTTCAGATAGCAGGTTGCTGATTTTTTTTTTTAAAGCAGCTGCCAAGTTTGTGAAGAATTATTTTGCAGAAGCATTGACTCTATTTAAAGGTATTTTCTTTTTTATAAGAGATTTCTAATCTCACATCCCCCCCTTCTCTAATTGCACAAAGAGTTTAGACTAGAAAAAGAACCCCACAATAGGAAGAAGTGGGAGGTTGTGGGCACACGCAGCTGTACATGCTGCCGCCAGAGTTTGTTTTCCATCTTTGTGTTGCTAGAGATGCTCTAACAATAGTTGTGCCAGATTCACCCAAATGCCATGTTTTGCAGACTGCCAAAATAAGGAGTGAAGATCTTTTTTTTTTTTTAAAGCATTATGTTTCAAAGTTTCCTTTCATTATTTCCCTGAAGGGAGCATATGGTGGAAGGTGACACGTTTAAAATGGCCTTACTGATGGCTGGTACCCAGGAAAGGATTACCCTGTCAAGAAGAGTACGTGCTACTTGGTGTAGCCACCTGGCACTAGTGATCAAGAGATAAAAGCTTCCACCAAAGAGTGGAAATAACTGTAGTTTCTCATTGCAAAGGGATATAACTCACTCTTTTCATTCTGTTTGAAAAGAAGCTGCTAGCATGGACTCTCAGCCACCCCCAGCAATGTGAGTGCCCCTTTCCTCAGCCCGTGGTCCTCATATTGGCAGTTGGAGGGATTAAAATTTTCCTTTCTCCCTCTCAGACTTGGTTTAGAATCCCTTCTATATAAACCACACAAGCTTCAGCAGGATTGATTGATCTTCAGCACTGCAACAGAATAAAAGCAGGACAAAATGAACTTGGACTGCTATTTCTAAATTAAACAGCAACAAGGAGATAATCACAGGGTCCTAAAACCTATCCTAAGGAGTAATGTTGACTTGAGCACTACTTGATTAAATAAGGAGTCTGTAATCTAAAGGAGCGCTTAGTCATTCAAAGACATATTTGCAATCAAGTTGCAAAGGATGATCAGAGAATTCCTGCTCATGGAATAGGTGCCTTTGCAGCACATCTCCCTCCCTAATCCAGACCTTCATATCTGTTTCATGCTTTGCACCAGGACAAGACTGTTCTTCAGTATGGGCTGGCAGCTCCTGTTTCCCTGGAGGCTACCCTGCCCTTTACAGAGGGACTCATAGCTTGTATTAATTTAATTCTCCATCTTTCTGCATTTATATGACCAGTATTTTAAACCTAAGGGTTCCTTCCCTTCAAACAATTGTACTCCCACTGTGAGTTGAGAGTAAGTCTTTCATCAATTATTCACTGCTCTGAAGAAGTAAGAACTATCTCAGGGCAAATTTGTGTTTCTCCTCACTCCTCAAGAAGCAGAGATTGGAAATATATGTGCACCTCAGCAGAGACCACATTCACATTTAGGGGAAGGAAAAAACCCACTTCTAGCCTGCTCTCATTGCATATATTAATGAGGGCCCCCACTTAAACAGTGTATTCAAACATCCCTATTTATAAGTCTGGAATACTGACATTTTTCAAGTAGAACTGTCAGTATTATTTTATATTAACTTCTCTATAATTTTTAATTCTTAGGCATATTTAACCCTTCTCCATAGAGGTTTCCTACTTCCAAAACTAAGAATACAGAAATGTAAGGATAACAATGAAGTCAAATTATTTTATAAAAAGCACATTTTGCCCTTCTGTCTCTTTGATTGCAATTGTTAAACCAACGCCATTTAAAAAGCTGGAGTATGATTTTGTTTTCAGATTAAATATTCCTATATGGGATGAGGTAAATTGCTTGAATTTGGCACAGAAAATAAAGTATTCATAAACATGCTGTGAGTTGCATTTTTCAAAATCTTTCAAGCCTTCTAGGATAAATTTTCCTAATATCACCACCGATAAACCCTTCACTATGTCAAAAGAAGAATTAGGGTAACTTTAAGCTTTTTTGATAATCCTGACCAATGCTGCGTTCCCACTGTTTATCTTTGAAAGTATTTGGCATGAAGTAAGAACAGTAAGGCTCAGGAAAATGACTAAAATTATGCTTCTTAATTTAAAAATATTAGATATTTTTCTCTCTTCCTTTGCTTCTCTCTCTATCCTAGGAAAAAGAAAACAAATCCAACAAAAACCTGAAAACGGTCCTTATAAGCCATGGCTTAGCCTATTGAGGAGATTTCTCCATGTATCTTTTCACAGAACATATAATAATTAAAGTCACTAACCAAGAGAAAGTAAAGGTCTAAGGAGATTTCAAATGAACGATACTGTTGGTATTATTTTTAATGAGACTCTGATGAATTTTGTGAAGCCTTGTTATTCTTACCTATATTTGTTTCCTCTGATTTAATATAACCTAAGTTTTTTTCCAGCTAGTTCTGTTAAACAGGACAAAAATCTTGTCTCTCTTACCAGTTTAGAAATATGCAGGTGCTTGCATCTTTCAGAGCCTTTGTGAATATTGTACAACTTTCAAGTCTAACCTACTTTTCCTTTTTTTTTTTTTCCTAGAAATATTCTATGGTCCCTTATGAATGTTGCAAAAGATTCACAAATTCTAACTGCTGTATAAAGCAGCAAAAATTAACATCCTCGAGAATGTCATTGAGATGTGCAGACATTTCCCTCCCTCCCTGCCCCAGTAGGCTAGACTTTGATGGAACAGGCTTGGAAAAGAATTTTTAAGCCATTTTTACAGGAAAAATAATGTCAATCATGAGCTTCCTGCAAAGTTAGCTGTTTTCCTGTGAATCAAAACATGTTGGAATAGATTGGAAAATACTGTTTCATAACACATTAAGATTATTATGCTCTGCATCCCTTAAGAATTGTGTTTCCCATACAGCAGATGGTAGGAATTCCCCGGCTACCACATTTTGGTTTGGGGTGTTTTATTTCCCCCCTTTTTTTTTTTTTCCCCCTTCTATTTTCCTCTGTCCCTGAAACAACCAAGCAAATAAGCCCATAAATAAAACAGAGTACCTTGGTGGGTGGAAATCCAGACTGGATTTGAAACACACATAGCAGTTTGACTCAAAGCATATAATGTTACTGCTGCTAGAACGCAGCAGCTTCTGATGTCCCGAGGATAAAGATTGTCCTCCATTCATACCTCATAATGCAGGTGAATTAAAAAGAAGCTTGGAGTATGTAATTAAAAAATATCCCAAAATACATATCAAGTCTTGAAGAACACAGCAAAATTACAGTCCTACGAGGGCATTGGATTTGGCAAGTTATGAAAGTCACGGAAGGAAACTACTCCAGCCGAACTCTGCAGAGTTTTAACAATGGCCAGCCATAAGAATAAAAATAATCCTTTGAACGGAAGGAAAGAATCTGCTAGAAAAAACTGGTCATAGAACCTACTTTGGTTATAAAAGCACAAAGAATATTCCTGTCCAAAGATCCAGTGACAGCTGAGAGTGAAAAGAAAAAAAACAACACCAAAAGGTCTGAATAGATGATACATTCAATAGAGGCTGCTGTTCACAGAAGACGTACGGAAAACTTTGGTTTTGGTTCTAGCACACAAAGCTATCATATTGAAAAAAGATTCATTTCTTAAAATTGTTTTACTCACTTGCAGCTATAAGAAGTTTAAAATAGTCCACAATACAATCCAGGTACATCAGGTGACTTAACGTACTACAGAAAATAACATGCATTTTTGGCTCCAACAGATACAACATTTTCTGCTCTTGACCACTCAGAATGTGATGAATTATTAGCTTCAGCATTTCCTGAATATTTCTTCTCCAAAGGTGTGCATTTCTTTTAAAAGGTAACCAGCAGGTAAGGCACAACTCCCTACTCTATTAATATTTTCCAGTCTTCCTCCAGTGCTTCCCCTAGATGTTCAAGGTGTTCCTCATACACATCAGAAAGGCTTAATCCCTACCAGCCTGTGAAAGATGGTACCCATAGACATACCTAGAGAGTAACTCTTCAGGACATCTTGAAGATAAAGTTATTATCTGCCCTCTGAAGGAATGAACAGTTTCCCCTTTTCAGATGGTCACAGGGCACAAGTTGGTTCGGCAGTGACATTCTGCAGAGCTGCAGGACAGACAGGCTGGAGAGAACCATCCTGACAGCCCCATCTCTGGTCGGGCTTGTGCCATGAGCGCTGCACTGAGCAATTTTGCCGTGGATGAAGTGAGAGTAAGTGAAATAAAAGGCTCTTATTTGAAGATATATCTATTCTGTAACTGTTTCATCATACAAAGACAAACTCTATAGTAAAGGAAATGTTTAGGAATGAAACATCAAGCTTTTTCCTTTGAAAGACAAAAATAATGCTACTTATATTTCTTTACAAGGCAGAAGGGAAAAAATTGCTTTTCTAGATTAAAATGTAAGGAGATGGGAGAGCTGCAATTTTCTGCTGTAGTGGAAACACCGGGCCTTTAATCTTGGCACTTGAATAACTGTTGAGAACTCAAATATAAGTAATAAGCCCTTCAACACTGGCATTTTGCTAACATCTTGAGAGAGTTGACTCATTTGTTTCAGCTATAATACTCAGCTGGTGAAGCAAACATCTTTCCCTCCTTGCTATATAAAAAAATAAATTATAAAGTTCTAGTTCCTTCACAACACTCTTGTTACTAACTCACCCAGATTGTGCAATAAAGGGTTGATACATACAAGAAAAAAAAAAAAAAAATCAAATCACAGAACTACAGGCTATGGCACATACAGTCTGTGCTAAAATATAAGTAGCCTTCCTTTATGGGCCACTGCTTTGGGATATATATTTTTACTCAGCATCTTTGATTATGCTGCCACCAGCAGCTTTCAAGATTTAAAAAGGCAAATGACAGGTGCTGTCAGTGACTCGAACAAAAGCTGTGGAAATTCACTGAGCATGTAATACGGTAGTTTTTAGCAAAGCTAAAAAACCCGTGGTAGCTTTGACTAACTTGATCTTTCAGGAAGCTATTTGAGGAAGAGCACCACAAAATAATGAATTGGATGTAGCGTTACGTAACAAAGAACTCCCCAGGGTCTTGTCTGCTGCCTTATCTCATAAATTGTAATGATTTTCATGTTAGATCAAAGAACAGCGTAAAACAAAATTGAGATGAAAACAACTATTCATTGCCCTCAAGTGTATAGCTTTTGTTTTACGGCACTCATAAGCAGCACCAAAGAAGTTATTTCTCTCGTTACACAAATCACTGCTTTGTAATCTTTTCTGTGACAGGATGGAGAAGGCTGTTGTTGGAGGCACTCACCTCTTTGGCCAATTTTATCTAACTTTCCTCTCCAGTTATAGACAGCCAGGTGGAACTGGTATTTTCTTTCCAAGGAAAGGAAGGAAGATTGTCTCCACAACAAAAGCAACAGAAAAAAACCTGCACACCTTGGGATTTGAAAAGAAAAACATACAGATGGCAGAGGCTGCAGAACAAAGAAGGGGCAGGAATAAATTAAATTGCACGTATGCAGCAGGAGGAATGTTTGCTGCCATGGACTCATCTGCGTCACAGCCTGTGAAAGCAATGGGCACACTCTTCTGTACTCACCAGGAAGAGCCGTGGCTTAGGAGAACACCATGGAACAATGACACATGGAAAGAGTTTCCCCTCTTGGGGATTGAGACATCAGGAAGAAGTTGCATAAAGTAGAAAAGTAATTGTGATACAACCTCGGTTGTCAGGATGACTGAGCAGCACCACTCATGGCTCACCAGGTTTGGAGGTTTCTACCTCCCATTATGGTTAGAAAAAAAGGAATTTCTGAAAATTAGTTTAGATATAAGGACTGTTAGATCATTAACATGTTTGCTTAGAAATTGATAACACATTTTCTGCAGAGATTAATCCTGACAGACTTCAAATATTGGCAAATTGTAAAGGCTAAAGAGGGCAACAATAGTTAATTTAACAAGTTGCAGTAAGTGAAACTGGAGAGACATCTTGGCCCTGTAAACTCCAAGCAGTGTAGAAGACAACCCTGAAATCAGGTAGGTTTAAAAGGAAGTTTTAAAAGTGCAAAAGCCTAGTTTACTCTCTCTCACTAATATCATAATTGTGTATTTACAACAAGGTACTAATTAGATTCAATTTCCACACAGAGATATAGTGACATGGAGTGGTGATTTTGAAGAATTATCTACTAAAAGAAATCAGAAATTATTTTTCAAACTCAAAGACAAGTAATCTTTTCAATTTCTTCATGCATTAGGAATGAATTAATTCCCCAAAATTTCTTAATAGAGAAATACTTCATTACAGTTCAGGGATAAAAATCTCATGAATCCTAAAAAGAAAATGCTTATTATCAGAAATGGAAAAAAAAAATAATTTGTCAAACTTTGCTTCATCTTTAGTTCATTAGATATTCAGGGACAGATCTTGAGTCCTTCCAATTTGTTACTTGGGCTTATGTGACATTTGCTCCCTCCAATGTGTTTTGCTTATTGATCATCGTACTGTTGGGCACTCTGGATCTGCACAGGATCTTTGCTGGTCAGCTGTGATTAATCACAATTTCAATCACGTAACTCCTCTACCTTGACTGGATGAATATGATACTTTAAAATAGAAGTTCTTGATGCTGTTTTAAGGGCTTTGATACACTCAGAGAGGGTTGGAGGATAAGTAGGTTAGGAAATTATAGAAAGTGCCAAAGCTTTTTCTTTTTGGCTCACTGAAGCCTCAGAGTCATAGTCCCCACCAGGCTAATGAAAGATTTATTGGCAGGTTATGGAATTTGAATTTAACTTTCTTTTTTATTCCATGGTCATATAGGTGTTTGCAATGAGATATGAAGAATGGAGGCAGATTTTTTTTCCCCACTTGTGTTAATTGCACAGTATGGATCTTAGGATTTGCCTCCTTTCTGCGGTAAATTATGCACTAACAGTGCTAAAACATATTTTGTTCCATTTTCATGAGCTAAAATTAATTTGGGGTTAAACCTTTCTGTATTTAGTGAGTTTCTTAGCTAGACTGTACACTGTGAAAGTTCCACAAACAGTCATAACCAAGCTTTTTGGACAAGTATAGCCTTATTGTAAGCGTTCCACAGGGGATAGTTTGGTCATACAGATACCTAGGGGAAAGACAACCCACAAAGAAAAAAATATCTTTAAAAACACTTTGTAAATGTTTCCTAATAGTTGCCAATATTGTCTCTTACAACATTCACCTGTTACTGCCCAAAGCTACTACCAACTACTATAAATAATATTGGAAAAATTGCTATTCCAAGTGCTTATTTAATGCTAATTTTATCCAGAATCGGCTATTATGGATAGAGCAATCAGCTATGGACCAGTCTGATAAAAGCCTAGATAAAAGCATATTCAAATTACCCTCAGGGGTAACTGCACCTATGAGAGGAAAGAAAAAGAAAGAGTATGGGAGGTGACATACAGGGTAGAGAAGCATATAGGGTATTTTTCTTGATACAGGCCCAGAAGACTTAGATATAAATTTCTTTGAGGATGTTTGATTAAAAATAGGCATCCCAACAAAAAGTCTTAAAAACTAGACTACTTCCCTCCAACACTGGTAGTTTCCAGCTTTGATGAATTATTAGTTAGCAGATAAATAATCCATAGAATAAAAAGAGAGAAAAAGGAATGCCTTTTATTATGGTTATGAATAACACTTCAGACCAGCATGCAATCTCAGTAAATTTAAAGACTGAAAGTCTTCAGAGTAGAAGGCTATGACTTAATTGTACAGAAATATCTCCAGCAAATTCGTAATCCAACAACCTTACTATTCCATTTTGAAGCATCCCAGAAGTTGTTGATGAGGGGTTTTTTCCTCATTTTTCTATTCTTCCTGTTCTATTCCCTGTGAATCGGGTTGATTGTATATGTAATATTTCTATTCCCCATTTATTTACCATCAAGCAGCCTGGCAATTTTCCCACCACTGCTACACCACAAAGCAGATCTAGATGGGTGGTTAATCCATCCCAGAGCTGTCTCAGCAGCACAAGCAAATCCAGCTAGTTAGCGAGATTCTTAACGATGTAATCATTGCATCCTACCCCAAGGAGATTCACTTCAGATGATGCGTTTGCCTTAACAAGCCTTTACCAACAGATTAAGTATTCAGACTTAACTGGTTATGTGAACTTGTCCAGACACCCCCTCTGCCCATTTTTCTTGCCAGTCCTACAGTTAATACATTTACATAACCATTTGAATATTTGCACACTATTTTAACAATTTTATTCTTTAATAAATGTATTCATTGTTAGGATTAGTGCTGAAAATAGTCTAAAACTAGAGCTAGATTAAATCTAGATAGGTAAACAAGGCATTCTTTTAAGTTGCATTCCCATTCTTTGACACAGATAAGAAGTCTGTCTGGAGGTATTTTGTTTCTTTCCCTCTCTTCCAAAATATTGGATGTTTTAATGCTTTGTATTCATTACAGTCATGATCTCCAGAGGATAGGGAACAAAAATTCATTCTATTCTGGAGACTCAAAGACAAGCTGGAAGTCAGAATGACATCCATTTATATTTGTGGAAAGCATTAATCAAATCTGAAGCCGCCTCCTTTTGTCCCCTCTGAATTCTTTACAAAATAGATCACAACCCATCGATGTGTCAAATCTTGGATAATGCTGCCCAAATGAGTTTCCAGTAAAACAAAATCAGGCAGCATCATCTATTATAATTACTCTTTTAGACCAATCATGTTGATCAGAGGTCCAAGCAGCACAGAAAATAAGTGTGAAAAATGAGGGATCAAAGATAAAATTCAGTTTTGTTTGGAAGTTTAGCAAGATGTCAGTTGCACTACACTGTACCAAAAAAATTCATATTTATAGAAAGGCACTAAAATATATTTTAGCTTTAATTCTGCAAACAACCCTCTGATTATGAAACACTTGCTTTATCTCAGACCATTTACAGGTAGATGCTCTCCCCCTCCCTTAGAGTGGTGATTATTTCTCAGTGCATTTCAGAAAGCGAGC
>WEIS01031677.1:0-14957 GCA_013389965.1 Todus mexicanus | reverse complement strand
GTGTGGCCCGACTGCAGATCCGCACCTCACGCAAAGCCTACAGAATGCCTGACCAGCAAAGGGGAAGCTCACAGCTGCTTACAGCAACTGTTTCCTTTATTTAAAGGATAGGAAAAATTAAAAAGGTTGTATTTACTCATACTCTCTTGCCTACCTTGTTCAGTGGAGGCCCTGTAATGGAGCATAAGCACTTGTAACTAGAGCACAGTAAGTAAAGCAGATGGAGAAAATTGCTGGAGGAACATTCTAAACTAACACAAATACTACAATGAAATTTATGTAGTATAAAATTCACGATGCTACAACAAGGCAGACATCCAAAAATATTAACCATTACCTTTATGGCTCTGGCTGCTAAGTGAAAAGTAACTAAATATGCAAGATAAGTGATACTGGTTTTAATAGGCACTCTGATAACTTATAAATAGTTACTTATGTCAACATATGTGGTAGTTGTGAATGAAACTGGGTATTTAAAGTTAGTGCTATTAAAAGAAAACTGAAGTCACTTCCTGGTTGAGTGAACTGTAACTTCTTGGTTTAGTCCAGTCAGTAGTTATGTCTGTCTTCTTCTCTGACACAGACAGTTTTATCTCTGACCTGGAATACCAGACATCAGGTTCAACAGAGAAATGGACTCAGCATTCAGCACTCATGCCCAACTGCTATGTGGAAAATCTAGAGGGTGAGTCTGCTTACTGACACGCTTCAATGTTTGAAATTGGAGCCTTAACTATTGCTATAATTGGACACCTGTGTATTCTGAAAGAGCTGGAAATTCAGAAGGTGTGAACCAGGTGTGTACTCGTTCAGTAAACACCTCCAGTTCAAGTCTATCTCGCTGCCACAGAACTTCCTGAGTGCTGCAGGATCTCATTAAAAGAAAATAAAAAAGAGTGTAGGAAAATCTTATGGCAAATATGAGCGAGGTTGTAGAGTGGCCAGCTCAGTTAACTTTAGAAATTTAGAATGTTTCTCCTTTTATCAAAGGGTAAAGCAATGCCAGTTTAAACAGGTGGGACACAGTGGTGTGCACTACCAATCTAAGTATTAGGAATACAGATTCAGAAATCGATTTCCAGTTGAATGTGCACTATAAATGGGAAGGATTATCTGGGTTTATTTGAAGACGCGTTCAGCTTCTGTGTTTCACCTATAAACAAGATAATGATGCACTCGGACTCTTTAGAACAGTAACAGCAGTGGAAATTGGCACATGGCATATTGGTCGTGTTTGTGCTTATACTCGCGCTTCTTGGTTTTCACTCGATTACAAACACACCTCAAATGCCAAAGAACTGTACGGTCCCCCCTTTACACACACCCAGCCACGCATATAAACACATGGAACACGTTTTACTTTCCCCATGTATTTCTCAAGGGCAGTACCTGTAACTACAGTAGAGCTGAGATTTTTAGCAGTACAGTAACCAAGCTCTGTGTGTAGCCATAATAAAACTCTCCCACAGTCTGGGTGTAAACTCGTCTTAAGTTTGCCCATGAAACTACAATAAATTACCCTATTGGCCTTTTACCATCCTTCAAAAACTGCCTTAGTTCTGCTTCCCTTACACATCCAAGTGTTAGTAGTGAGGTAAGTCGCTCCTATTGAGAATGGCAAAACTAGGGAGAGGACTCTGTACGTTCAGTTGACATTTCTGTATCTTGAAACGGCAAATTGATGGTAAAATGCCAGTTATGGCTTAGGTGGTTTCTGTGTTCTAGACTGTAGTCTACAACGGTACAGAATAATTAAAGAGTGTGAGTCCTTGAAAAAGGAGAACTCAATTTAATAATAAAATAACCCCCACATACCAATATCAGCAACTGAGTGACATGCAGGTTGGCAAACCCCAAAGTTATGAAATGTCTGCTGGCAGGTCCCTTTTAAAAAGGCTACACAAACAGAAAACCAGACCCAGAGAGAAATCCGCTTACATACAAATGCTGACATCTGAGAAATAAAACAGAGAAGCATAGCATTTTTAAAAATGAAAATAATGGGTATTTTAGGTATTTCGTGTAAGTAAGACAGTCAGTGTGGTACTAATACAAGGCATGTCTGCAAAGGAAAGTGTATCGAGTGGTTCTGTACCTTGAAGAATGCTCAGCATCAGATCAGAGCAGCTAACCATTAGCAGCTGTCTCAGCATTCCCAGAAACCAGGGGAATGAAGCACCGAGCCGTGCAGAAGCATGCTAGTGTTTGGGTGGCGTTTGAGTTAAAGATAACGCCTTTACTCCTGACATTAGACTTCAGACACCTGTCCTGGAGATCAGGCTACATCTCACTGTGGCTTTATTCTAATACAAAATACTCAGTGAGGTGGTACAGGCATACAAGTTGGCTGACAACCTGTGTCTCCTCACACTAAAAGGATAAGTTAAGATGACATTGTAGAATTGATTGAACAAGCCAGTGGGGGAAAAAGCATAGATCTTAAAAACATATCAAAGCAGTTCAGCTTTTAAGAACTTGTTGCTCTACGTTTGTAAAGTTTTTAAAAATTCATCCAAAGCACTCGGCAACTTACTATGAAAAGCACCAGCTTTCCTACTGTTGTCGTGGTTTATAACACAAGAGCTTTGTTCGGTTCAAATCAGCTAACATGGGTAACTTCTTGTAAGTGAGAATTTCTCCCCAGAGGCTGCTCAGTGATACTCTGTCTCTGTTGGAACAGCTGGTAAGATTACTGCCCCTGGCTGTACGTGTCACTTGCTGCACTCGCTGAGCTGTTCAGCCTAATCTTAGTTTATCTTCAAACTCTGGATTGCAGATTGCAGCAGTTTCAGGAGGTCTTCCTGAACAGTCTGGCTTTTCATGCAGCAAACAGCTGGAGGAGTAACTTCATCAGCTGTCCCAGTGCAAGTCTTCAGTGACCAAAGCCCTCAAGTTACAAGCTAAGGGCAGGGGGAGGGAGGACGAGGCCTCTGAGGAGCAGTGGCCCGGCTGTCCTTCGTGTGTGCAGTCAGGAGGGAAGAAGCAAATGGAACACTGTGCGAACTCACAACAGTGGGAACTGCCCAACACAACAGAATATGTGGTTGCTCTTGTCTCACAAGCCTGACAGCAGAGCTGAAAGCCAGAGTTAGTTACCTGCTACTCTGCTGGCTGGTGCTGATGTTAGTACGTGCTTCATTTTTATCAAAGCTTCTGGGGCTTGAGCCTCTCGAGTGCTTTTTCAGTGCTGTGTGTTCCTGCTTTTTTGATGCAGCACAGAGGGGGAACAACAAAACAACCCTTTGTGATACAATCCTACAGTATCACCAGCACAGACAGGCCCAGTCTATCCCAGCTGTAGCAGAAGATTTTCTCCCCACTGTGGTAAATTCTGTTCTGCACGATCTGTTTTTAACTGCTAGTATAGATTTACTAGCCAGCTTACACTATGTATAAATACTAGGGAAGAAAAAGGTGAAACTAGTTCTAATAAAGTCACAACTGAATTTTTGGAATGGGAGGTAACTGCCAAAGAGGTCAATTAAATAGATGTAGCGAAGCTCTTAATGTAATTTCCATTTCAGTCAAATTAAAAAATAAAATTAAAACAAAAAAACCCCAAGTGTATTCCTTTTGATCCGTGCCATATCTGACAAACAAGTTCTCAAAATGCAGTTATCACTTCTGTGTTGGAGGCATCTGCCCCGTTTCTGTACAGCGTAGCGTGTGCCACCCCTCTCTTATAATATGCTCCACTCAGTGTTTCAATATTAGCAGCCTGGATTGCTGCCTGGCAGCGCACAGGCAGGGGGCTAGTTTGGGGGAAGGAAGAAGGCAGCAGAGCGAAGGACTCAAGGTCCTACTCACACATAACTATTCACCTCCACCTTAAAGTCTCATGAGACTGGCTCTCTTCAAAGAGGCAACAGAAGCATCAACGACACACCAGAAGTGAACCTGGCAGGCAGACCGTAGAGAACCTGAACACATAGTTGAGCTCTGTACTGCTGAGGCCCAAGCTAGCTCTGCAGCCTTCCACCAACACACCAGTGCTGAAGAAAGAAAGGAAACTTGATAAAAAATGAGCATTAAAAAAGCCACGCATCTTGGTTTCCCAGTATCTAGTTGCTACCTAGATAGCGTTTCAGGTTAAGCGAAAGGGCACATGAAATCTTCCTTAGCTGTATTTCTAGAACAAGCGTAGCCCATACACCCCATAGTCAAAACCAAGAAAGGTGGGATAAAGTGTTCTTCTGCAAGGACAGAAAGAAGGGGGTTTGTTTGCAGAACATCATCAGTGTAGCCTGAGCTCTGTCCTTTCTCAGGACTGTTGACATTGACTTCCTCTCCCAGTTTGTCACCTAAGAACTTGGATTTTTGTGAGACAACAGTTTAGAAAAACCCCTGTCTATGCTCATGAATTAAGTTTTCAGTTTTAATCCCAGCTCGCTGGCTGTACTGTGATTGACCCTGTGTGGAAGGAGGTGATGTGTCACTTATTCACATATTAACCTTTGGATATGTATTTTTTAACTTAATACTGTTTTCTCCATCACAAATTAATTAGCTAGATAAGAGCTGTTAGATGTCTTGGAGTTAGCCCCAACAGACGCTGATGGAGCATAGTTCTTACCAGCAAACATCTAAAGTTTGTTTAAAAGAAGTCTCGGGGTTTGACAGCTGTTTATTTTTGCATTGTGTTGGCATAATCAAAATACTTGGAGAAGTATCCTACCTGCGGTCACATGCTTCTGTGTCATAGTGCCAGTTAAGTTCCTTGAATGCATGATTTTTTTGAAGTCAAAAAAATTCCAAGTCTTGTACTGCTCAAGGGAATCGGTTATTAGTGCTCAGCTGAACCCCTTTAACCTTTAGGCTGCAATATTGTCTATTTGTGCAAGAGAATACCAGTGCCACTGACCAGATACCTCCTCTGTGCTTGCAGGCAGGTATGTGACACAAGGTCACGTTTTAAAGCTTCCCGAAGTAAATTAAAGAATGGAGACAAAGCTTGTTTTCAGAGTTGTATTTTATATACACTACATCCTTCAGAGCATTCACACTATTACTGCGTTTTGTTTCAGATCTGCTTAGGCTACCGCTGCAGCAAAAGCAATGCTCAGACTGTCGAATGCTCTCCGTAAACATCAAAAGCAGTGTACGCTACCTGTAGATTAGTTTGTTCTGCTTCTGCCAGCCAGGAGCTTTTAGTAGGAACCTAAATCCTGCTATGAAAAATCAAGGAGGCATTAAGAAGGGCAGTGAAGTGTATCAGGTTTGTTCTATGAAGTGACCCAGTGGAGAACACGAGTAAAAGCCTAAGTTCCAAATCTGTTCAGATTTTTAGTAGAAGCGGCTTACTAGCAAACAAAAAGTTCTTGTTTGTACTAGGAATGGTCCTTACTCAAGGAAAGAATCCCATTAAATGCCTGTTTAGAGAAGGTCCAAACAAACTCACATCAGACGCTTTTCTTTTATTACTATAATTCAGCATATTCCACGTCTTGCTGAATAAGAGATACTGTTTGCCTACTGCCACTCCATCATGGGGACCATGACCACCTGCCTCTTCTAACTATTAAGTAATAAGGGATTTTTTGGTTATCATCTAATACTTACGTCAAACTTGTCGTTACCATTTAATGCAATATTTTTCACCCCACTTAGGATATCAGCCAGTTTTCTTTCTTATACCTACACCATGGCCACTTTGTAAAATGGACATTTATATCACTGCCTTTATGCTTATCCATTAAAAGAATTATTTTCATCGCCTTCTAAATTCAATCAGTGACCTAGTAACAGTCCCAAAATTGTCATGTGTTGGTAACTGAAGTGCTACTTTGTCATATTCACAGTGGTGTCCCTCACTTATAAGTGGTAGCAGTAGACTAACGTTTGCTGCATTTCTCATCCACACTGCCCCCAGACTCGATGTGACCAGCATATTAAGTCAGCCGTAATCCTTCACTAGAGAAAAGCTGACTGATAACTAAGCAAGATTTTGTTAATGTAGTTTCAGAAATGCAAGTATTCAGAAAACTGGCCAATTCAATAGGTATATAATACTAGAAGGATTATGAACCCAAATCCAAGTTCTGAGGAAGTTCTGTAAGTAGCTTGAAAGTGCCAAGAGTTTTGGAGTTACTTGTTGTGCCTGTAACGCTCTTGAGCACAAAGAGTTTTGTGGGGAAATCTGTGCTGTGTCTTCCAGTTACCTGGTTGTCGTGAATATTTCACGTGCTTATTTTCTTCGAGTGTTTCTGGTAAGTACAAAGTGTAACAGTAAGAGAACAAGGGGCTCCCCCGCACACGCTCAGCTGTTACTGAATGAGGTTGCTCATTCACTCTCTGTTACTTAACTGCATGATGGCTTTGCACCAGTGTGTTTCTTTCTAAAAGGGATACCCTGATGAGTCCTGTCCTTGTCTTTTATTTTTTAGTGAGTGAGATCATAGGAAGAGATATGTCACAGATCTCAGTGTCACATGGAACAGCAGTGGCCAGCCAGGCTGCACGTACGTGTCCTGGATCTCTGGAGACAAGATCATCCGATGGAATCCAGTAACGGATAAGCTTACAACTAAACATCTATGAAAACTTAACGGTTTCTCTGAATATTTCTTCCTCCTCTTTAGACTTACTGTGCTTCCAACTCTGTGGCCTTTATGAACTGGAACAGTGGATCCTTGCAAAGCCCTTTTAGCGGGTTACATTTTTGATGTAGAGACAGAGCATTTTAATTATAGTTCCTCAGATGCTGTAAAGAGACTTCTTAAAATGGACACTCAATCTACACTAGATATTTTAACCATTTTAAAGTTACAAACAAGCTTTGCTTTTTGCATTTAAATAGAATCCTTTTATATTGTAAGTGCTTCAGATGTGTGGAGATGTTAGTTTGCTCTTATAATATTCACAGTACTGAATGTGGAGAAAGATTTTAATACACATCTTCAGTGTGCTGCTTTCCCTTAGAGGTAGGATAGTTTGTAACTGATGATTTGTAACACCTTTTGGTCATTTTGGAAAGCCTTTAAAGCCTCTATTGTTTAATATTTTTTTAATACGATCTTCCAGTGGCAAATTGTACCCGTCATCTGAAGCCAATGCCATGGAAGCCATTGTGTATACAGATAACTGTAGTGTTTTCTTTCTTAGACTCATAGGAAGCAAAGCCAAATGTAGATCTGCACTTGTTTATAAACTGAAAATGTTACTTGATAGGCTGCAAAAAGACCATTCCATCATGAAAGTGTTGGGATAGAAATGACATTCCAAAACTTAACTTTTATAAACGTTTGTGGATAATCTTCCTGTTCTTTATTAGCACAGGCTCCTTCTTGAAATAGCTTTTTCTTAGAAAGTTACATTTGTAATGGAATTTGAGCAGTAGGATTTTAGATTAAAGAAAAGCGACATCAAAGCCATCTTAGATACAGGAGACATCTTAATAACTGCGAAGGATCTAAGTGTTCCTGTTACCCCTGCAGAATATGGTTTTGAAATCACCAGTTCAGTGGCAATCAAGCTTTACATGCATTAAACCATTTGATCACATCTGTACCTTTCCCATGCTGTACGCCTGACCACGCCACTCACAACCATGTCCTAAGGAGACGACCGTTACAGTTCCGTAAGTTCAAGCTGTGTATAAATGTCGGTTTGCTCAAGTAATTTACTGTGACTTGGTGATCAGGTCGTACACTCTGCCCATGTTTAACCGTAACCATGTGAAGCAGAAGCTACCAAAGAAATACACAAGATGTGCTCAAAGGTTGCATTTCCCTCACCCGCCTCCATCTGATACATTTGAAACAATCTGTTTACGTCGTTATTAAAAATCTCAGGCCTCTATGATCAGAAACCTAGGAGAGGATCTGCAGCTGCCTGCTTAGGCCACAGATACCTTCCTCCCCCCGAAGACACCCGTCGTTTACGAAGCGTTCTGATGCGGAACATACAGGGTACAACGCTCACAGCAAACAACAAAGTTCAGAAACGCTGACTCTCAAAACATTGGAGATGTTAGTTTCTCATTTGGGCGAGCTGTGAAGCTGTAATGAAAAACTTTGAGATACAGAAAGTATATTTGCATTGAAATGAGCTCAGGCAATTGTGGACATTTTAGAGGTGTAATACATGTGGAGCACACGCATCCTTCTGTAGAAAATTATTGCAGACTCTTAAAATTACAGTAAATGGTGTTCAAGTGGATACCATGACTGAATTCTGATACCTGTAAGAACAAGCACAGATTCCACTGATGCATTTTGGCAGAGTCACGGGGAAGACTTCCCATCGAGCCTCTTGCAGGTAAAACATGACGTCTAAATTTAAGCTGGCACCCAAGCAATGCCTTTAAAGTAGCTACAATTGCATCTTTGTAAGAGCTGAATGAAGAGCCTTTGAAAATCCACGCGGGAAGCAGGTGAAATTATAACTCTTGACCATGTAGGTCCTTTTCTGAGTGCAGCCTAAGGCTACTATCTTGATCCATACATCATGCAAGGCCACCATGTGCGTGCTGGGAATTGTAAGCATCCCTCTTGTGAATGTATTTGTTCAATGGTGCAAATCTGTAAATTGGCAGGGCCGTCATCTACAGAGTGTGATATTGCAACTGTCCCTCAGCGATGGTGCTTTACTCATTGGTGTGGAAGATTCTAGAAAATGATTCACATGCTCAGATACACATCTATCTACTTAATGTTTTTAGCACCCGAAAAAAGAAAAAAGAAGAAAAAAAAAGAAAACCAAACAAAAATCCCACGAAACCCCACCTGCCAAAGTAGGCAGCTGTGTAAACTTTGTAACCGTCGTCAGCCTGTGCGCTGGTGGCAGGGCACGGGCCAGTTTTCAGTCGTGTATTGGGTCTTTTGCATTAACCAGTGTTTGTAGGAGAAGTGCAACTGAAAAGCTTTTCATACTGTATGGGATTTATGCTCCTTTATCCTTACAGGTACAGACTCTCCTTGCAAGTTCTCCAAGTAGCTGGAATTCGCACTGTACCTAAAACATAGGAGCCCAAACAATCCAGACTTGCTATGCACTAAATTTTTTGATGCCTTTGAATACCTTGATGCCTGTAGACATAGAGACGCTTTCCTATTTAAAAATGAAATTAAAAAAAAATATATAGCTTTGGATACTAAAGCAGTTTTGTATTTGCCTTGTAAAAGCTTCAGTGCAAGGGTCTTAATTTTATTTTAGCTTGTGTGATAACGTAGGTAAAGACTGTTAACCTTGTATAATTTCAGTGATAGAAAAAGCACACAACTCTATTGGACTATGCAAATCTCATTAAACCACAGAACCCGGCAACTGTTGAATTTCGTGGCATCCACTTCCTTGTCCTTAAGTCATTTCTTCTCCCTGAGTATTTTTCCAAAACTTTTAAAACCTTTAAACTTTTCAGATTATCCCGAAGGAAAGCCTTAATGACGAGGGAGCTCTTCTACAAGGAAGGGGAAAGATCAACGTCAAAAAAAATATTAAAGAAAAGAAAGGGTACTGTAGAAGCCTGGGAGGGAGGGGGGGCATTTCTGAAATCATAATGAAGTAGCAATCGGAATTTCTATAGTCAAACTTGCATGTTATCAGGGGAAGCGCCATCCTCTTGTGAAACCAAAGAACGAAAATAACCCGGCAGGTTTGTTGTGATACAAACAAAGCTTTGAAACTCTATTTTTGATACAATGGATGTCATTCCTTGAGGTTTGGAAATCAGTCAAATTGAAGTTTTATATTTAAAAATGTGGGACAATAAAGATTAAGTTCTAGATG
Source organism: Todus mexicanus (assembly GCA_013389965.1). Taxonomy (NCBI): domain Eukaryota; kingdom Metazoa; phylum Chordata; class Aves; order Coraciiformes; family Todidae; genus Todus; species Todus mexicanus. The sequence continues at coordinate 5,231 of WEIS01031677.1, read as the reverse complement.
TTTACAGAGCCTTGTATTGTAATTTCATGTACATTTTGTATTTTAAACATTTTTGTAAGTTATGATTGCAGTGCTACTTGCAGAAATAAAGGGAAAAACTTGCATTTAGGCTCTTTAATCATAGCGTTGAAATAAATAAAAGAATGGAAACGCATTGTGCTTTATTTAAAGCGTAGACTCGTATCCGAGTCAGAAGAAACTGAGTGTTTGCATTGCGGCCATGAGGGGTATTTCATGGACCTCCTTTCGCCCTTTCCCCTTCTCCGTTCCTTTTTCCTTCCCCCTTCTCCCTTCCTCTTTCCTTTTCCTGTCCCCCTTTCCCATTCTCCTTTTCCCTTCTTCACTCTCCCTTCCCTTTTCCCTTCCTCTGTCCCCTTCTCTCCCCCTCATCTCTCATACTCTTGCCCACACTCTCCCTTGCTCCCTCTCACACATCATCTCTTCCCTGCCACACTCCCTCACCCTCCCTCAGTCCTGCTCCCTCACCTACCCTCTGTCTCCCTGTGCCTGCCCTGCCTCCTGCATCCTTTCCAAGGCCCTCCCTCTGCCTCTCCTGCACACTGTGCCTTGCCCTCCCTCCTGCGTCATTCCTGCGCTCCCTCTCTCCCTCACCCTCCCTCCCACACCATTCCTCTGCCATACCCTGCCACACTTTCCCTGCCTCTTGCCTTCAGCCTCGCTCACGCTCTTCCTCCCCTCCCTCCCTCCCTCTCACACTCTTGCTCTGTCTCCAATCCCCAGACATGTTCTGCAGTTTATCCTTCCACACCATGCTCAAGGTTTTTCCAATGGTACACAAACTCTCAAATGGAACAAGTAAAATGGAATTCTAACAATTATCACCAAAAAAATCCCTTCGATTGGAGGGACACAGCCCAAGATACGGGACAAAACTGAGAGACATTGAATAAAGGGATCAACTGACAAAGGCAGTTCAAGTCTCTCCCTTCTCAAGCTGCTCACAAAATCATTTAACTGCACTGTGTTTCTTTCACCCCCAAATGCCCCCAGGCAGCACATGCAGTACTGGAGGCCACGTTGCAAGACAGTGACAATCTGCTGTGGACGTGCCCCAGCAAGAACCAGAACTCGGTATCGTGCAGCGTTAAAACCACGCGGTGGTGGCGTTAAAAACCCCAAATGCGACTCTCCAGCTGCTGGGGAAGCGCTCAAGCTCTCCGAGATGTTTACAAAGAGCAACAGCCTCCAATCTCCATTTGCTATTGCTGGCACTTGGCAGTCAGACAGACTCAACTGTGTGTCCTGCTCACAGGCTGCTACTTAAGGGTTACTCTTGTGGGGTGTTTTTAAGAACACTAACACACAATTCAACCTTTCGCCAGCTGAAAGGGTGGGAATTGTGCTACCCCGAGCAGTGCCTGGTCTGCCTCAACAGCCAGTGAGAGGCTACACCACAACTACACCGCGCTGCTCGCGGTGTCCAGACTGACAGAGAACACAGGGCCTCAGCAACACTGTTCTGCAGCAAGGAGCAGCATCTACTAAAGCGACAGGAGAGAATGTAACACCCCACTGAGGCAAAACCTAAACAGTTTAGTAAAAAACCTGATGCTTGATATCTGGAAAAATTTCTATACGTATGGAAGAGAAATGGTCTTAGAGGGTGGCCCAACTGTTCCCTACCCAAGAAAAGAAGGGGACAGCAGGAGAGATTAAACTTGTATAAATCCTTAGACGATCTGGCAGGGAGTAATGGCTGTAAAAGCAAAGGACGCCCCATAAAAAAGGTGGAAGACACAAAGGCTGAACCCTTAAGTAGCTCTTATCAGAAGGGGAAAGAGCAGAGCTCTCCGCTGCACAAAGAGCTTTCCCATGCAGCGTGCACACAACTAGTCTAAACACAGGTTTGATTTTTGTTTCTGCTCCTACGTCTTTAATTAAAAACCAAACCAACCAAGCAAGCTGCCAGCTCTGAGCGTTCTGACTAACCACGGTGTGGCCAGGCTAAGGCACACTCCCCTCAGGCCGGCGGCAGCAGCCCGGGGAACAGCAAGGCTCTGCTTACCCTGACACCAGGGCATCCACACCGAGCCTCCGGGACGCTGCAGCACGTGCCCCAGCTGCCCAGCGTCCCTCTGCTCCACCGACACCCCAACAGAGCCGGCTCCTCATTCAGAAGGCACAGCCAGGGGAAGAACTGGCAGCCTGTGTGCCAGAGACACAAACCCAGCTCCTGGTAACTTGGCCGTGCTGGAGGCTCTGCTGGGCAATTGCTTACTGGGTACCCCAAGGCTCACGAGGTGCAGAACATCACAGCATTGAATAAGCTTTGGTAAAAATGCGCAGAGATGTCTTCAGATGTACTAATTTCTCATTGTCACGGTAGCATACACAATTTGTGCTATAATTTTGGTTTTAACCCACTTTCCATCATTAGTTATTTCAAATAAATGCAAAATAATCCTGTTAGTCACCAAGGAGACAGCCTCCACTCAGCCAAAATGCAGCAAGTCTTTAATACTAATCATAGGAAGTCAAGAAATGGACAAACATCGTAGTTAGCGGAAATACGGATGAGTTTCAAGTAGGTAATGCATAATCACTTGAGTCTGTGCAGGCCACTAAGGTAAATGTTTTTTTAAGCAATCATCATTTGAATTCCATCAAGTTATTACCCACTATATCCCACAGAGGTAACATAAAATCTCCGTTAAGCACCGTGATCCTCAGTTCCCAGAACTCAGTACACGTTTCGGTTGATGTTTCAGGTCACATCTATAAAGCCTTTCAGAATCTTAGCGGTTATGATGCGCACCTTTTAGTCTCAGCATCTGTCAACGTACCACATACCAATCGTAAGGTGCTTCATCACTGGTATTTCCAGTAACTCAAACTCTCATCCAGTCCTAGTTTATCAATGATTTACCTCCCTACCCTCAGGTAGATTCGTCATTTAAAGTCAGTCCCAACCCAGAGGAAATTTAAGGTGCTGACAGAAGGATAAGCGCTTCTTTTGTCGCTGATATTTTGTATTTACAGTCCTCCTTTTCAGCTCCAAAATTCTGCTGTTACTGAATGATCCTCAGGTTCACCTAATGCTTTATTTATGCCCCATCAAATTCACCGGAGGAGCAGATGGTGATTGATGTACCCTAGAAATTCTTAACACGTGCTTCTCAGTTTCATTAATTTAAAAGTAATTAATAATTTATATATAAACATTCAATTCAATGTCCCTCTCTTGTTCTTACAACATTACAGAACCACCCAAACCACATGAAACAACTGCCTCAAATGCCAGCCATGCTAAACAACTGCTCCCAAAGTTTTCAGTGTCCCCCGCCACAGAAGGAACTACCTGAAAGGCAGCATCACGCAGCTGGTTGTTTGCACACAACAAATGCACCACTGAAGAGGGGGCCACAGGAAGGTGTATTAATGAAAGGCGGCATTAGATCTTACAGAAGAGATTCCTGGTGTCCCCAAATCTCCCACAGTGTGTGTCTCAAAAACATGGAACGAGAGGCAAACAAACCAACCCACCACACTCCACAGCCTTCCTTGCCTAACGAGTAGTGGAGAAATCTCCCTTCGTAAGAGTTGGCAGAAGGGGCTGGAATCAGAGGCTGGGCCAGGTAGGGCTGGTGATTCAGCGGGGGCTTGCAGGAAGGGAACACATTCGGCAAGGAAAAAGCTCGTCCTTCAGGAAAAGGGCTTCCTGCTGCAGTAGGGTTAAGAGGAAATCTTTGTTTGCTCAATGTTGGGAACATTTATTTTCTCTAAAAGTTCTGCATAATTATGGCCGGCCTCGGTTGGCCTTCCAGCAACTCCTGTAGCCACTGCAGTGGCTTCCCCCAGCTGGAGCACTGTTTACAGCAGCTGAAGAGCCGAGCCCTCCTCAGAACGTGGTGGGTGGGCTGGGAACAGTAGGCACAAAGTGTGCTCACGCTGCACAGCCGCAATCTGCCTGTTCTCCAGCACCACCCTCCCTGCTCCAGCGGCACCTCGGTTTGTCAGGCACCCCTTGATACCTCCTGTAAATACCTTCCCATCAGCACGTCCCCCCAGAAACATCCAGTAAATTACAGCACTGCAGGAAAGATTATTTATAAAGCTCCACATTAGCAATCTTTCAGGGAACGCTGCAGTAAGATAAGTGCAAAGACGCTTTTTGAAAGGGAGGAATGCTTTCCCATCATGAAAAATTATCAAGAGAACATTATCTTGAACACTTTAATACATTTGAGCCAAAAGCCAGTACGCGTGGTTTGACTGTGGGTCCGAAATGGACTGCACTGACTGTATTCACCTAGAAAATAACATTCTTTTAAAAAAAGTCATTTCTTTGTGCTTCTAAATCAAAGTCTAAGCAGTTTATGCAAGAGGAGGAGGGGGGATAAAAAACCAACAACAACAAAGAAAACCAACAAACCAAAACCCCACAAGTAACCGAACTTATTTGCTGTTGAGATACTCCGTGGAAAACAAAGATAATTTTAAGCTAAACATTAACATCACGGTTCAAATGTAGCCAAAAGGAAGCCCAGGTTTAGGGGAATATCGGAGGNTCATTCACAAAAAACATCTTGTAAATCCATCAGGTTTGGAGTGACTGATGGTCAGCAAGCATGGACCCTTATTCTATAATTCCTGAAGCGTATCAGCAGAGCCCAGGAGAGGGTAACAGGGATCCTCTCCAACACTGCAGCTTCAGCTGAAGCAGATTTGTCCTGGCCACCACTCGGCACAGCAGGGTTACTCGCTCACCCTCCTATCCAAACCACAGGGATCTGCAAAGCACCGTGCGCTGTTTACATTAAGAAAAGTACTGAAAAAACAGCCTCTTAGGTATGAGTTCCACTGTTGATCTGGGGACTAAGGATGGAGTGTTTTTTCATGAGAACATTCAGAAAACACCCTATGGTTTATGTGGGTAAAAAAAATTAAATAATTATAAACCACAGCATCTTATTTTTCCTGGGTACGCGGAACAATAGAGAAAAACATTCAAGTGGGGGCGGGGAGGACAGTGGTTTTGAGCATTCAGGGAAAAAATGTGAGTCCTCTTACACAAAGAGTTTGTAGATTTTTAGTAGCACAGTCTGTTAAACAGAAACCCTACTTTTCCTGTACGCTTCACAAATTTTATATATACAGCGACTCTAACACTAAGTATTTCTGAAATCAGGAACAACACATAAGAAAAAGAACAATTTCTGAAGAGACATGCTGTGCTTGCTAAACAGAATTCAAAAGTTACTCATTAATTC
>WEIS01031675.1:0-23106 GCA_013389965.1 Todus mexicanus | reverse complement strand
TAATTATTATTTTTTTTTAAATCCTCCATCACCGGCACAGCGGCAGGTCTTCAAATTTTAATATCCCTCCACTTAAGTCATTTTTTTTTTCAAAGAGATGCCGCAACCAGGTTTGGTTTCTTAATTTTGCTGCGTTTAATCCTACTTTGTGAGGTTTAACGTCGGGCGAGAACTTCAGTTCCTTAAAGAGATGTGCTTTAAAGGCTCGTGTTAAAAGGGGCCTTTCCCTTCCCTGGTCGGCACAGCTTCGTGGCGCTGGTGGAAGTGGCATTACATTTTCTTGGGGGCTCCCTTGGCTGCTCCCCAGTCCCTGCTTCTCCTCAACAATGACCATTTCTCAGCAGCTTCCCAGTTTGCGGCTGGCCCAGGTTAACAGGTACAGCTGCTGTGGTAGGACAGACATGGTAACATAGCCCCACAGAGCCGGCTCCTGTGCCTGAGTTTAGAATCATGGAGTCACTCTGGTTGGAAGAGATCTTTAAGATCACTGAGTCCAACCATCCCCCAGCACTGCCAGGGCACCACTACCCCGTGTCCCTCAGCACCACGGCTTGGAAACCCCTCCAGGGATCAGGGGGACTCCACCCCTGCCCTGGGCAGCCTGGGACACCCCTGGGGAATCCTTGATAGTGGGGAAGAAATTGTTCTTCAGCTCCAACCTAAACCTCCCCTGGATGGGGCAACCTGAGGCCATTTCCTATTTTCCTATCACTTGTTCCTCGGGAGCAGAGCCTGACCCACCCTGGCTCCAACCTCCTGTCAGGGAGTTGTGGAGAGCCAGAAGGTCTCACCTGAGCCTCCTTTGCTCCAGGCTCAACACCCCCAGGTCCCTCAGCCGCTCCTCCCCAGCCTCCTGCTCTAGCCCCTTGCCCAGCTCCGCTGCCCTTCTCTGGCCACGCTCCAGCCCCTCCAGGTCCTGCTGGGAGTGAGGGACCCAAAACTGAACCCATGATTCGAGGTGTGGCCTCCCCAGTGCAGAGGTACCTGTTCCCATCTTTCTCCTGGTTTCACCGCACAATAAGATCTCAGCTCTTCCTCAGGTCCCTTTGCACCTCTGTCTGTCCCTGGGGCACTGCGTAAGCAGTCACGTCTGTCTGCATCCATCCTGTCTTTGTTTCCTGGTCCTCACCCTCACTGAAGGAGGAACGTGTGCCATCAGGTCTAACAGAGGGTGGGGAGGTTTTTTAAAATCTCCCTATTGTTATACATTTAATTTAGAGTTGGGGAGATCAAGGATAAGTGCCCAGGATTTGCTGAGTATGCTGACACCTCCCAGAGAAATACCTGTGTATTATCCACATTTATTTTCCTGCTTCAAAGATAACAATGATTCACTATTTGGTTAAAGCATCAACAGATTTCCTTCCAAAACTTCACATCCCAATGCTCGAAATTTCCAAGCCTGTTCCCAAGAGCCAGGGGAAGGTGCAGAACTGGCACGGGGGCCACCAGAAGCTTTAGGAAACTCCAGGTTTAAAGAGAGCTGTTGAACTTAGATTGAGCTCCAAGAGAGAGCCAGGGCTTCAGGCATCTGCTGGTCCCAAAGAGTGTGAGCTGGTCACTCAGAGGACTTAAAGACAACTGCTGTTGGACATGTGGGACTGAAGAGGTCACTGGAAACCAGTGGAGAGGTTGAAAATCCCACTCTAATACTATTACTTAGGTTTTGCTGCTGCTTCTCTCCTCTCTTGCTCTGCTCCCAGCCCTGCTCACCACGGGGTTCTTCTCTCCTCTGCCGCCACATACCAGCCCTGCTGAGGCACCGCCTGGGCTCTGGCCACTCTCAAATTCTGAATTCACCTAAAAAAGGAGTTTCCTCTTGATGCTACTCTAATTATTATTTGTTTTCTAAGGGAGACAAAAGACATTCAAGTACAGTGGAGAAAGCACAACCTAAAGAGGACTTCTCTTGAGCCTTCCCCAGCTTCCCACCACACCTGCCTCGTGAGGGCCACACCACAGCTTCTGACACCTCCCTCCTCACGCGGTGGCTCTCGCCGAGATGTACAAACGACCGCACTCATGACCCTTATATCCCAAACCCCACGAAATCTCAATCCTTGCACGGACTTCAATGAGAGCCTCCAATGCTCACAGAGCTCGTGCTCGTAAGCCCCAATTCTCCCCAGGCGCAGCACCTTGCAGGACCAGGGCTTAGGAGCCACCGAGTCATCGCGGTAATCACCAGCCGGTCAGGATTTCAAAGGAACCCGCAGCTCCAACAGCGCCGAGATTTGGGGATTTATCTCTCCTAGGCTCTTTTGAAAATCCTGATCAGAGTGAAGCTCTGGTCAAAAAAGAAGGGAGGCTAAAAATAGCACTCGCAGGAGGGCCCGGTACAAATCTCTGCTCCTCTAGGATTCTTATGAGTCAGCCAGTTTCAAAGACAAGAGGAAATTGGTACAACTAGCAAAGCAGTAAACACGGAAGGGAGATGGAGCTGTGTCTTGTGGGGTCTCAAGAAGGTACCTCGAGCATCCTCTGGAGAAAGCAGCCTCGCTGGTGAGATACTGGCTGCATCGACAGTCAAATAAAATAAAAATAATAATAAAAAAAAGTCTCAGATTCAACTGCAGAACCTTCTGCACTGAGCTGGAGAAGAATAAATATAGAAGCAAGGAGATATTTATAGGCAGACAGCTATTTTAACACAGCTTTAAAGAGAATTCTTCTTGAAGCCTTGCCCCTGTAAAGCTGCGGGATGACTTCGAAAAAGAACCAGATTAATAATTTTCATCAGGAGAACAGAGAAACACGTAGGGAAGATCAAATGCATGCAAATGCGTTAAGAACGGGGGAGCTGGAGTGAAGTGCTTCTGTTCTGGTGACTCAAACACAATAAGGACGGCGAGATCTCCGGAGAGCAGGCGAGTCTCCAAAGAGCTCAGCCCAACCACAGCCGACGCTCGCCGGGGATCAGAAGACAAAGCGCTAAAGCCAGGCGCACAGCAGCTCGCTGACGAGGCAGGCTGGGAGCCCCCTCGCCATCCTGCTCCCCTCACCAGCACCGGCCTCTCCAGAGACGCAACCAATGGCAAAACATCAGATTTTTCTCATTGTAATGCAAAAGCAACACGAGCAGAGGAGTATTTCTAGTACTGTATCTCCTTCGATAACAGTGTGATTCGCCCGTCCTCTCCCCCAAACTGACGGTACGGCTGGTACCCAAGCTGTGATGGTTGCTCTCTTCTTGCCCCCATCTTTTGGTCACCCTTTCCCAACCTGCAACAACCACAATGCTCAAAGGTCACTTCAGGCAGCAGTACGTGTCCCTACAGATCCCTTGGAAAACCCTCAGAAGCCAGCACAGGGAGTGACTGCACGGTGCAAGCGTTATCTGAGCAGTCACAGGATTTGGTGATGATGTTTCTACTCTATTTCTGGAGGAAGCTTCTTGCTCCTCACCCTTGCAATGTCTGGATGAGAGGACAGAGACTTGAAGCACTGCAAAGAGTGGCAGAGCCCAGGGTGGAAGCCAACAACTGTGATCTGGGGGACTTTCTGGGCAAAGAAAACTGCACTGGAAGTAACTGCTCGTTGGGTTTGAGGGTTTTTTATGTTTCCTCATTTATGTCTTAGCATGGAAGAGCATTAGATGTGCTGCAGGGCTGGACTGCAACAACAGTGCGATCGAGTTGAGCAAGCAGGAGCGTGCGTGTCCATGTGTGGGGAAGCTAAAGTTCCCCACGCCTATTGGAGGTGCCCCAGGGCCAGGCAAACTCATCCCACTGCTGCAGATCCTCCCCATGGGGATGGACCTTTGCAAGGCATGGACTGAGCCACCACTGAGCACTCAGCACCTCTGCAGAGGGAGGCAGCGCAGAGGTGGGGACGTGCCTCCCTAAACTGTCATAGAACCACAGGATGGTTTGGGTGGGCAGAGACCTTTCAAGGTCATCTAGCCCAACCCCCTGCAGGGAGCAGGGCCATCTGCAACCAGAGCAGGTTGCTCAGAGCCCCCAACAACCTCCCCTGCAATGGGGACAGGGATGGGGCAGTGACCACCTCTCGGGGCAACCTGGGCCAGGCTCTCACCACCCTCAGTGCCAAGAATCTCTCCCTTCTGTCCAGCCTAAATCTCCCTCTTTTAGTTTCAAACCATCCCCCCTTGTCCTTTCCCCACAGGCCCTGCTCCAAAGTCTGTCCCCATCTTTCTGCCAGGCCCCTTGAAGCCCTGCAAGGCCCCCAGAAGGTCTGCGTGGAGCCTTCTCTTCTCCAGGCTGAACCCCCCCAGCTCTCCCAGCCTGGCCTCCCAGCAGAGGGGTTCCAGCGCTCCCAGCATTGCTGGGGCCTCCTCTGGCCCCGCTCCATCGTTGTCCTCACCCAGCACCTCACTATATCAGTATGTAAACACCAGCAGCATGAACCCTGCTGCTGCCACCTTGCTAATTTAATAAACAGGCATTGACGAGGCTGAGCATCTGCTTCAGCGCTCCCCATTCCCCTGCCCCTCCCAGCTTAAAGCCCCTTCAATAAAATAAATCAAGCCACCCAACAAACCCACACAGCCCCAGTGTTTTACAGCCCTGCTCACCATCAGGAGCCACAAAAATGCAAACGAGAGTAGAGCTGGGCAGGAGAGCTCGAAGGTAGCATCAAACACCGAGCAGGGCATCGGCGTGGTGGGGTGCGAGCTCTTTCCTTCATCCTCCTTCTGCTGCTCCCCCCAGAGCTTCAGGAAGGCTCGTCACAACGCCCTGGGTGTTCACGATCGATGGCAGGCAAGAGCAGACAGTTGTACCTTGCTGACAGAAGCCGTCACTGCAGCGGGGCAGCCTCAGGCTCGCTGAGAAGGGGAACGTGAGGAAGAAACGAGGGGCTGCACAAGAGGAAGAGAAACCACGTTCTTCTACATCTGCTTGAACGCCTGTATGAGCTGCAATGGTCACATGGATGCCAGGAGGAGAAAAGAGAGGCAATGACATACCTCAAATAACCTGCCAGGCCCAACCGGGGTCCAAAAGGGCCAGAGTTTGTCCTCCTCAGGAGGGGCATTTCCAACAGCTTTTGACTGCCGGCTGCCCACGCAGGGACACTCGGCTTGTAGGAAGCTGGAGGCAGAGGAAGGACCTCATCCCTCCTTGGTGTGAGGCCTCCAGGCCAGGGGCTTTCAACTGAAGATCCGAATTTATAGAGGCAAACCAGATAGATACACAAGCTGCCACGTCCACAATGGAGCTGAGGGACTACATGAGATGGGAGCAAGTTAACAATTGCTCAAAAAGAAATGTTCTGCTTGAATAGAGGCACCTGCCAAGTTATGAGCTTTCCTCTAACTCCAGCCCTGAAATCAAGCAACAGGGCTCAGGAAACCACCTCCCACCACTGTCTGTCTGCTTCTGAACAGCCACAACATCCCAGGTACCTCCCAGAAGCAACACCTCTGCTTCAAGTGGAAGATGCCCTACATGGGAAAGAGTAAAAGTTGATGCTAAGAAACACCACCAAGGGCTGGTCACATAGCAGATGTGATCAGAGGACAGCCAGCTGCTGGGTGTGATGTTTCAGCCCTGCAAGAGGAGGTTCAAGGAGCTTTCCTGCCCGTGCTTGCTGCTCATAAGGCCAATGCAAAGATGGGACGACTGCGCCACGGGGATGCCAACATCCCCAGGGGATGTGGCTATGCAGGAGGAGCCTGCTTTCAGTTCACATGTCAGAGGATGGTCATTTTGAGGAAGAGAGGACCTCAGAAAGGAATCAGAGGTGGGAAAACATGAGCAGAGTTGATTAAAGTCAGGGAGTACTGCCTGGATTCAGAGGTTCTCTCACTAGAAAGCATTAAAAGTGCCCAACACTCAGCGGGGGGTACCAGAGGCTGGTGCTGCTGCTGGCACAGGATTTGTCACTTCCATCCTTCACTCTCAAGATGCAGGGCTCTGTGGACACAAGAGCCACGGGTGTCTTGGGGCTCATGGGACTCCTCTTCCCACACAGGCAGGTAACTCCTCTCCCAAGGTTTACTGCAAAGCTGTTTAGTCTCAAAGAGCACAGGCCAGCAGCTCCTTGCAGTGGGGGGAGAGCTGTACCTCTCAACGTGCCATTTCCTTCTCAGCTCTGCAAACACAGAGAGACTTGAGCTGCTGCTGCTGCATCTTGCCAAGTGCTGCAAGAAACACGGCCGTAGGGTACACAATGAGAGAGAAGGGGAGGAGATGACCCTTTCAGCCCCAACCCACAAGAAAAATACAAGAGCACACAGGGAAAAATGACTGAGACACCTTCTACGGATAAGAATAACAGAAATTGCTGAGGACAGAGCAGAATTCCTGTCTCTGGAGAACCTTATAGGGGGAGCGAGCTGTGAGCCGGGACGGACTTGGGAGCGCTAAGCCTGCGTGGGAGCTGTCAGAGTCCCAGCCCTACCTCGTGTGCCGGTGAGAAGTCCCCGCAGAGGTGACAGCTCTGGCAGACGCAGAGAGAGAACAGTCGAGAAGGGGGAGAAGCGAGAGAGGGGAGGCAATGGCAGCCGGGAAGCGATTTCTGCAGGCAGAGCCCGGTTGAAATTAAAAAAAGAAAGGGAGGTAACTGGTTAAACCTCAACTTTTAAGCACCATCCTGATGCCCACAGGTAGGGCAGGGCAGGTTGGCAGCTCCCCTCCATCCCTTCTCTCCCTCCCTCCTCGGTCCCGCTGCTGCAGACCTAATTTCATGGGGTTTTCGCACAAGCAGCGGGGTGGAAAATGATGATGGGGAAGCAGCGCATGGTCAAGCACCCCCTGTTCGTTCCCCAGATCCCCCAGCAAGGTGAGCAGCCCCCAGTCCCGTCCCGCTGGGTCGCTACCACAGCAAGGGAAGAGGTTAGCAATGAGCTTTGCTGAGAAGGGGGGGGACGCCTGCTCCCCCCATCCCCGTCACCCTCCTGGCTGCTGACGAGGGAGACAGCGCAGTCCTGCGTGACAGCGTGAAATTAATATGATTTGGGGGGAAGTTGGCAGTGAGTAATGAGCATCTGAAATACCTCGTCTCCACCCCCTCACCCTCCCGAACTCTTTTAACCCTTCAGCAGCTAGCACGGCAGTGGGATCAAAGGGTGGGAAGAGTAAGACCTAGGGGAAAAAGAACCGAAGAGAGGGGTCAGGCAGCTCAACGGGCAGCTGAATTTCACGGCAAGTTTTGGCACAAATTCCAACAGTGCTGCTTGTGATCAGGTCCAGCCCATGACGGTGCCGAGATCAGCGCTCCAGGGCTTGCAAAAGTCATCATCAAAAAGTCATTGCTGCCTTTCCAAGTGAGGCAACACATGGAGATGGCAAAAACCCCCATCAACCTAAGGGGCTAAAGAGGAATCAAACCTGTCCTTCAAATATCCCTGGGCAAGCCCCCAGAAGGCCAGGGGGGACAGCCTGATGTGTACAGACCGCTGATGAGCAGCCCCTCCACTAACAGGCAGGTCTGTGAGAAGCAGAACAGAGGAGATACTTTCCCAGGGACAGTTTCACTAGTATTTATTAGAAAAAAATGTCCCATCTTCAAGGGATTTTGATATGAACTCCTGGACGTCTAAGAAGGATCAACTCCATAACACCAACTTCCTGGGAAGACAAGTATAGGAGAAAGTTCCTGAGGCTTAATGGCACCAAGTTCTCAAATTTAAGATCTCCTCTCCTCTACCAGATGCCTGGAAGTGGTCAGGACACTGCAGGGGGAGAGGGAAAGGGAGGTGGGAAGACAGATGGTCAGCTCGATCTGCCTTAGCTTGGTTTCTTCAGGGAAAGCAATACGCAGGCAGGAACACAGACAGAAAGGCTCATAGTGCCACCAGCTGCAGAAGCCACCGTGGTTCAAATGCCTTTGGCAGGAGGGTCAGCCACAGGGGAGGTACGAGATTGTGCAACGGAAGGTCCTTAATTGCAACCATATCCTAAAGGCTTAAAATCCCCTGGATTGGAAGACGCAGAAACGCTGTAGCAGGGCTTGAGGTTAGGGGGGAAAAAAAAAAAAAAGAGAATAATGCAAACTGAGATGCAAATAAAGGACACAATGTCATCCTGAGGAGAAAACTGTGATTCATTAGAGGCTTGTTTAGGACCTTCTCATGAAGCGAGACTGAACAATACCCACATGTATACGCTGGCGAAAGACAGCAAGGTGGATGGGTCAATGTCATCGTGCAAGAATTCTAGTTAGGAAATGCAACGGAGAGGAGGGTTTGAAGATGGAGAAAATAATCGTCTTGATTCCTCCTTGGCTTAAAAGCTAAGGAACGAGCTCAAAAGGTTAGCCCAGTGTCGTTTCAACACTGTAGATTCTGCAAGCCCCCAGTTGTCAGCCCCTGAAGCAGCTTCAGTGGCCAAGGGACAATTTTGAAAATGAACAAGAAGTGGCTACAACATAAGGCAAAAAATAACGTTTTTCCATCCTTATATCTCAATGCACACACACATTCCTAAAAATAAAGCCAAAAGGAGACCGCACAATACTAATAGCAGCGAGTGAGTTATTTACAGGAGACTATAGGCTCCTACAGACTTTGAGTTTGGCTTCCTATGGAGGAGAAGCAGCCCGCGCATATGCACACACGTGTGCCAGTCCTGCTCGGCACAGAAAAACGGCAGAAACCTCAATGCAAAATCCCAGAATTACATCTGAGTAAGACATTTCAAAAGCAACCCCGTCCCCAGCTCACTCTCCACCTCCCCGAGCCCCTCCGCGCTGCTGAGCAATGGAGGCTGTGCGTAAAACTAATTAAGTTCCATGGGAAGGTTGGGCTTGGTGCCCTGCTGAGAGATGTTTCGGCAAGAGGAAGCAGCCCAGAAACTCCCTTCATTTGCATTGGACAACTGGACTGCGCAAAAAGCAGGCAGCTGAAAACTCCTTGGCACAGGTTTCGGGCGAGCAGAAAAGGGGACCTGTGGGTACGGAGTAGGTGGAGTGCAGAAGAGGGGAAAAAATTGTAAATCTTGAGTATTGCAATGAATATTCAAGACAGGGAAAGAGATGGGCTGAAAAAAAAAAAAATCATCTTCCTTCTGCTCTTGGGAAGAGCCACCTTTTAAAGCAACCCTGCCAAGATAACAGAGAGTTAAACATTTCCTTATCTATGTTAAACACCTTTATGATTCAAACTGAAAAAGCAGCGCTGAAACCCTATTCCGCATTCCCCCCACCCCCACCCCATGGCTCATTTTGGATAGTCAAATGAAAGTGGCCAGTTCCATTTCTGATCTCTGAATATCAACCCAAGCTTGCTGCGTTTGGGTTTCCAGCACATCAGGAAAAGGCTTGAAGAAGGACCAAACAAATAATCCAAGTAAGTTTAATTTATGCTTTTTGAGATAGTCGGAGAAATAAACCAGCCCAGCAGATCGCTGCGCTCTCCTCGGGAGCTCATCAGGCTGGTGAGCAGACCTGCAAGTTGCTGCCCAGAAAAGCTCCAGGACCCTGCTCATCCCTGCGTGCTGCTCCCGGGATCCTCCAGCTTGGACACAGGAGCACACGAGGATTAGTAAATTCCCTGCACTGACCTGGGCTGTGAGGACGCACCTGGGGTGGGCTGGGCAGGAGAACAAGGTCACACCTGATCCAAAGGTGTCAGAAGAGCGGATGGCAGGGGGTGGTCTGGGGTCCAGCTTGAGAGGCAAGACTTAAATCATAGAATCATTCTGGTTGGAAGACATCTTTAAGAGCATCAAGTTCAACCATTCCCCCAGCACTGCCAGGGCACCACTAACCCACGGCCCTCAGCACCACATGGCTTGGAAACCCCTCCAGGGATCATGATGACTCCACCCCTGCCCTGGGCAGCCTGGGACACCACAATACAACCCTTGTGGGGAAGAAATTGTTCCTCAGCTCCAGCCTAAACCTCCCCTGGTGTAACCTGAGGCCACTTCCTATTTTCCTATCACTTGTTCCTTGGGAGCAGATCTGGACTCCCCCTGGCTCCAACCTTCTTTCAGGGAGTTGTGGAGAGCCAGAAGGTCTCCCCTGAGCCTCCTTTGCTCCAGGCTCAACAAGCCCAGGTCCCTCAGCCGCTCCTCACACTTATTCTCTAGACCCTTGCCCAGTTTCATTGCCCTTCTTCCAACAGCCCCCAATGAAGGAGGAAAATGAGGTGATACCAGAGACAAAGAGCAGGAGAGCAGAGTTATGTGGTGGGACCACAAGGGAGACCACAGCAGCACAACACAACAGCCAGGACCTGCTGCAAACACCAGCTCTGTCTGCTGGAAGGCTGCAGGGAGGGATGGATGGCAAGGGAAAAATGGAACGGTAAAGAAACTCCATCTTCCTCTAACAACCTGAAAAAAACCAACCTGTAAAAGCTACCAGTGGGGCAGAGCTCCACAGCCAGGACAGAGGGAGCATCAACCACGGAGCTTCCTTAACCACTCCAAAGAGAACACCTCCGAAGATGCGTTTTTTACATGCACCTCCAAATGAGGTGGCTGAACAGTGCCCACAGGAGAGGGCAGAGCTGCACCAGGGTGGGAAGCTTCAACCCAGAGCCACATCCTGCAGCCCCCACGCCAGACAGGCTCCTCCTCAGACACTCAGCAGCTCAACGCACAGATCTTGCATTCTAATTAGAAAGCTGAAATCCAGCATTAACGCAAAGCACCACATCATCCACTGGCGCCGTCAGAAGCTGCTTGCATTTACATCTCCTGAGGATGTGGCCTTGAACCAGCTCACTGATGCTTGAGGATGATGGAGCCCTGGCCCAGGCTGCCCAGAGTGGTTGTGGAGTCTCCTCCTCTGGAGAGATTCCAAACCCACCCAGATGCCATCATGGGCCCCCTGCTCTGGGCGGCCCTGTTTTAAAAGGGGGTGGGATAAGTAAGTTGATCTCCAGAGATCCCTTCCAACCCCTGCCATGCCGGGATCCTGGGATTCTTCCGATGTGAGCAGCCCTGCAGTGCTCCAGGCACTTTGTCCTCTCATCTGCAGTTTGCTCCAGTGCAAGATTTTGTTCCTCTGCCTCCACACTGAGCAACAAGAGAGTTTGTTGGCCCACAGGCAACAGACTGCGGAAGACCAAGACGCTCTTCCCTCAGCAGAAGCAGCCTCCTGGGGAGAAGGGGTGATACGTTGCCCTGGGGAACATCTCTGTGTTCCCCGATAAGGGAGCTGAAGCCCTTAGCTTCAAACCAGTAACCACACACAGGTAGGACAAGAGACATTTAGCTGCAGGGCTTTGCTCATCACATAAACAGCTTCCCCCTTCTTGAGTCCTTCAGACTGGATCTAGCTCCGGACTGACAGTTGGACCGTCACGATAAAAATGCAGCTTAATCTGTCCAGGGATATAACCCAGATGAACAGGGCATGAACCCAACCATGGTTTCTACCACGAGGAAGGGCTGATGAGCTGCTCCACATCCTTCCACCAGCACCAGAGCCCAGTGTGCCCAACGCCTGCGCATTCAACAACCCTGCCCCTCAAATAATATTGCCATTTTCTCTATGACAGTTTAATTTTGGTTTGGTTGTAAAGGGCTCAGGGCATAATGAAGAGGAAGTTTTATAGCCCTCTGAATGCCTGTTGTGTTTGCAGCTCACGTGTCCTTACTCAGGCTCTGCAGGGTGCTGAGGGGACCTTCCAGCGGTGAGCAGTGGAGAAAGGGCTGCAGTTGGGCTTTTTATGGGAGGGTAAAGGAAACACTGCGGGACATCACTCCCAGAGAGGAGCTAAGCAAGTGATCCAACCAGAAGGAGACATCTGACCTAGAACAGATCTTCTGATGTGGTACGACAGCAGAAGGACCAGGTAGATGAAGGCAATCACTGAGCCTGTTCCAACATCTCCCGACCAAGCCTCCAGCACGGGCTCAGCAGCTTTTGGGGTTTCCCCCCAACATCCTACCATCAGCTCCAGCTCCCCAGCTGCAGCTGCACAGCCCCTGCCCTACCCCCAGCAGCCCCTTACCCCACAGCAAGATCCTCACAGTGACTTCTGCAGCTCTCCCCACCTTCAGGAGCCATCTAATTGCAGGGGGGACAGCACAGAGAGAAAAAATTTAAGCAGCCAAGAGGAAGCAGCAATGGATTTTGAAACATTTCTAGCACAAGTTCTAAGGGTTTTAAAGCAAAAGCATCACTTGGAGAGTAATCTGACGTGAGGCTGTTGAGCAAGTGATGCTTGGAGCACTCTGCAGCCCGGGGCTGTTTGCACTCAATATTCTAATTACTTGCTTAACAAACTCACGTGTTTATGAAGGGTACTAATTTTTTCTTCTTCTCCTCATCTGCTGCTCAGTAGCAAAGATTTCCACAGCTCCAACAGGGCAACGTTACCCGGGGAAGGAGAAATTGTCTCCAGTGATGTCGACTCCATTACTGGCAGAAAGGTGTGAACAGCAAGCATGTCTGGCAGATGGATTCATTATACCACCGTGTCCTTTATAATGGGAAATGAAAAGCCCATTCTGATAACTACACTTTATTATAATAGGTCAGAAGAAGTGAAAGGCATCATCTTATAAAATTAACTTCATAAAGACTGCCTTTAAAAAAAATATATCTCTGCCAGTTTATCCCCCCCTGTATCTTTCTTCAGAGATTTTTTTCTTCTTCTAGAAGAGACCTGACTCCAAAGCCTTGTCCCACCGGCTGCCTTCACTTTTACCCTCTATCAGAGGGAATAGATCTGTTTTCTCCTAATCAGCCTCAGGCACTTGTTTTGCCAGATGCAATAAATGCCACGTCTTTGTCAAGGCGGAGAAAACAGTCAGCAAAGGAGCTAAAATTAAAAGAGACACCCAGCCCCAAAGGTCTTCCCAAGAAGCAGGATTACTTTCTTTAGAGGTAAAAGTCAGAATACGGCGATAAGTGCCCCCCGATAACCAGCTCTGTGCTCTGCATACCTTCCGACTGCTCTCCCTGCTAGTTGCTGCCTTAGTCAAACTGAAGTCCAGTCTCAATTGATAATAATTTTGGGATTTAACAGCTTCATGCAACTTGCTTGATTGTGGTTCCTACCAGTGAAAGGCAAGGGATGGCCTGATGCACAGTAAAACCCCTTCCACACTCACAGTGCCAGCACCTGACCTTACTCTGGATCTCAAGGATTGCTTTCTACCACAAGTAGTCGGCTGGGGAGGGCTGGGAGTGACTATCATTGCAATTCGAGAAGAATTTACAGGTACAGCCCAACAATAAGTTCTCAGCTACATTTTGCAAAGCAAAGAGAGAGGAACGCCAGCCCCAAAACACGCTACTGGAGACGCAACTCCAACAACTGCGTCCTTGGGAGGTACGAGCATCAGTTATGTCAAACTCAACTGCAGACTCTCAACTGCATCCACCCCTCAGGTTGCTTTGGATTGGGCAGAAAGCTTTTAAGAAGACTTTTTGTAAATCTAATTGTTCCACCTTTGGGGAAAAGAAAACATATGTCTTGAAACAGTACACGCCAACCGTGGCTTTATTTTTAATATTCATGCAAGTTGGTACTGATGGGGGGAAAGGAGGATGGAAGAGGAGCCCATGAAACAAACAGTTAATTGGACCTTCCAAGGAAGGCTGCATGGATCTAACGTGAAAGATTTGAAAGGAGCCTAATTTTCCGAAATTGCCAGAGCTCCCATCTGTGAAAATGTGGCCTTTCACAGATCTCCAATTCAGCTTGCCACATCTAGAGCTCCTTTTGAGAAAAAAAAAAAAAAAATCAAGTAAAAAAAAAGTAGCCTCACCATAAAAGCCCCCCAATTTGGGAGCAAAAAATTAGCAGCCTTCATGGGATATCAATCCCTTTGTCTCTCCTCCCCTAACTATGGCTCTTTGGAAAGAACTAAGGACCGTTTCTCTTTTGTTATTTTTCCAGGTAGTAAAGATAAGAGTAGAATCTAATAAAGAACAAAAAAAAAAGGGGGGGGGGAGGAACCAACCAACACACCCACAAAAGCTAAATCTTCACACCTAGCCCCAAAGCAGCCCCTATAATTGAAAAGCATTTCTCTCTCTGAAGAAAATTACACCTATCGGGTCTCAATAAAAAAAAATAATTATTAAAAAACTCCCTTGAGAGCGCGCGAGAGGCCAACACCTCCAGCAGAAGACACGCTCCGATCCCGCACCACGCGCCCCAGCAAAGCCAGCAGGGCTGATGTGGAAGGTGGGCAACACCTACAGCTTACAGAGCCCTGCAATAAGACATTTATTTTGCAACTGGAAGATTTTAGCTGTTAACTAGAGCATTTGGGAGAAAATTCAGGGAAAATTAAGGACCACTTTTTGGTGTCTTATCAAGCTATGGGGACACTAACTCCAGCCCAGCCAAACCCAATACACAGGCCAAGAATCAGAACTCTGTATCCCACAACTCCAATATTAAAAGAAACACATTTGGGGTTTGAACCTCCTGCATTGACTTCTCCTAGCCTGGAGAAGAGAAGGCTTCGGGGAGACCTAATAGCAACCTTCCAGGACCTGAAGGGAGCTTGTAAGAAGGTTGGAGAGGGGCCTGTTTACAAAGGCCTGTAGTGAAAGGACGAGGGGCAATGGTTTTAAATTAGAAAAGAGCAGATTTAGATGGGATGCTAGGAAAAAGTTCCTTACCATGAGGGTGGTGGAGTATTGGAATGAGTTGCCCAGGGAGATGGTTGAGGTCCCATCCCTGGAGACATTCAAGGTCAGGCTGGATGGGGCTCTGAGTAACCTGCTCTAGTTGAAGATGTCCCTGCTCCCTGCAGTGGGGCTGGACTAGATGACCTTCAGAGGTCCTTTCCCACCCAAACGATTCTATGATTCTATAAGCTTGGGAAAACTCAATCTGAATTTTACATCCATCCACAGATTTTTCCAGGGGACTGCCTGGCCTCCTCTCCTCCCAGTGTAGCAGAAAACCATGGGGAACACGGCTCCCCAAACCTGCAGGTGCTCACAATGCAGCAGACACGCGCAGTCGCACGATGGGCAGCACATGTGTCATCAAACACTTCCAAACCCCAGCAAAGTCCAGCCCGGAGGACAATGCAGAGCCTTCCCCCCATGGTTTGCACGGATCGCTCGAGGCAGCCGGGGAAGTGCCACAGCAAAGGGAAGGCACACGTAAAACAACCACAGTCCACCTTTGGCTGCTCTAGGAACACAAATGATGGCGCAGGGCAAGTCCAAGCACTTAAGCGATGGATCCATGAAGAATATTAAAAAGCATAAAGACAATCAGGGCAGGATTTCCTGAGCTGCACAGGTACAACCACTTTCAAAATTTGCTGTGCAAAACACTCAGCGCTCTTGTTTGGCTGTTCCAGTGTCATTAACACCTCCTGCGGGTCCACTGAAAAAGGAAGAGGGAGCTCCTCGACAAAGCTCAAAGTATGGAAAGATTTGTTTGGGGAGAAAAAAATAAAATATATATTTGGAAATATAGATTTGCATAATATATGTATGCCTGGGGTAATATATACACAGACTAAGATATATGTATTTGTCTGGGGTAATAGATACATAAAACAGTGAGTGTACCTCTCTAAATATATTTTGTGTATGTATATTTTGTGTGTGTATTTATTATTTTTTCTCCTGCCCAGGCGATTGAGGTAAGCAAAGAAGCACGCACAGAAGGAAGCAGGTTGGAAGACAACCTCAAGCCGCAGGGCTGGAAACAAAAGAGGAGATGCTGAAACTGCAAAGCTCCCACCTCTGCGGGTTGGGGGCTGCTGCCCCGCACGGCAATGCCCGGTGCCATGGCCTGGTGGTCCCCAGGCTGGCGGTCCCTCGCTGGCTGTCCCCAAGCTGGTGGGTCCCCAGCCCGGGTGGTCCTCAGCCAGGCTTTGCTGGGCAGGCCAAGAGTGCCCCCTGCAGCCCTGCCACCCGAGATGGTTGGCAATTGCAAATAAATAACTAACGGAACACAAATAAGACAGGTTCCTAAACGCAGAGAGAGCGAAAAGCTCCCAAGCAAAGGCATCTGATTTAAAATCATCCAGGGGAAAAAAAAAAAAGCAATCTAGGAGGATGAAGTGTTTCGGAGCGCTCCGTCACGCCTGGGTTTTGCTGCTCTGAAAGGAAGGAGGGATGGCAGAGGTGGAGGGAGGATCGTGGGTCCTCCCCCTCCCCCCCAAGCCGTTGGCCTTTGTTTTGAGGATAAAAAAAACCCATCTCTGAATATCCGAGGTAAATGAAACGGATGTTCACGCGCTGCTCCGAGAGCGCTGTCAACAGCACACGCGGCTCGAAGCTGCATGTTCCTTGCAATATTCATCAGGCTGCTCCTCTACCCCTCCTCTACTCAGTGCTGAGGTGCTAGACAAGGCAGGAGGCAAAAAAAAGCCCACACCAAAAAAACCTCCCTGGTCTCTGCTGGGCTTGTCTATCCTCCTGATATACATAAGCCTCCCAGCTCCTTGAACTCAACCCAGGGCCCTGGAAGGCAAATAGATCCCCTTGGTTTTGTTTGCTCCAGCTTTCCGAAGGTCACGTCCGTAGCCACACAGTGTGAGTTTTAAATTAGCCGTGCCCAACGTGCTGAGAAAGCTCAGCACAGTGACGAGATCCAGGTTTATTGTCCTGTTTCCACAGGGCCTCTCAGGGCAGCGTAGAAGCAAAAGCATCCAAGCTGCACGGCACGAGCAAGGAAAGGCTTTTGCTCTTCTACAGGGATCTTTATGTTGTGTCTACCATCATCTGTCCAGCAACTCAGGTCCAAGAGCCAAGTCATGGTCTACATTCAGATAAATCACCAGAGTCCACCCCAAAACACCATCGCAACGTGCACCTTTCCCCACCACCTTACACCTTGGGAGGAAACAGCCACACAGGAACTGCTGCTGTAGTCAAGCCAGGAGAGTATCACACACAATAAAGTGGGTAGAATTCACTGTATGGTGGGAAATGTTTTTTTTCCCCCACAACAAACAAATCCCTGCCCTGCAGCTCCTCACAGGGCAGCTTTCACTGCGTAGGCTGGGAAGCTTCAGAGGTTTAAGTGATTCTTCAACTCACCCCCTTTGGAAGGAAATGCCACAGCCCTGACCAGACAAAAGCACCTGCCCTCTGCTTAGACAGACCCAGGGAGAAAAGCCACCTCCAGACAGGAGCTGTGACCCTGATTTTGCTCATGGGAAAATGTGATGGACACTGATTCCCCAAATTCCTTCTGCAAGGGACCATGGGCTGGGTCAGAAAGTGAAAGATTCTCACCCTGGGAGCAGGAAAGGTGCTGTGTTTTACAAAGTCTCACCTCTTTTCCAGGATGCGTTACAAAGCTTAATGAGTCACTGTACGAAAGACTGAAGATACGAAGCAAACCAGAGCTCAGGCAGCACACAGAAAAATGCAGGTGGGGAGCCCCAAATCCCTGCTCAGCACTATCCCAGGCACGTTTCACAGCAGATGAGGTATTTTTCTTGCTGGAGAGGGTATTACAGGCAGCACAGTCCCTCACCCTTACAGACAGGGCTGCCAAGCCCAGGGCAACATCCCAGTGACTATGCAAGGAACATGCAGCGAAAGCCACGTGGAAGGGAAAGCAAGATCTAAGTGCTCCCTCCTAGACTAGACAGACGGAGGAGGGAGTAGCCCCAGCTAAAACCTTCCACGCTGACTGTCTGCAGGTGTGCCAAGCATCAGGAAAGCTGCTGTGTGCCTTTCAGGCAAGAGGGGGAAAAAATATTCAAGGCTATATCATCTACTCGACAAACAGAAGATCTCCAAGCTCTGTGATGTCTGCCGCACGGTGATGGGCTGCTGGGTCTGACAGTTCCAGTGGCTCCAGCCGGAATGCTGGTTATGTGATCTCTGCCTCACCAGCAGAGTTTTTATCTTGTTATAACCTGCCAAGCTCTCTGTGAGTACATTCAGTAAGAGGCTTGTTTACTTGCACAAAGAAAATAAACTCAGAAAAGCAAGATCCTGTACGAAAATCTCACCAGCTCCAGCCTAGAGCACTCTGCGGACCCGACAGCAAGAGCTTTCTTACCTGAAGAGTTCCCTGATTTCCCGGACAGTGGCCTGGAATGGGATGTTCCGGACCAAGATCTTGGAAGTCTTCTGCTTCTTGACGGTTTGTTTCTTTCGGGATGATTTCACAGCGGGCCTACAAAGCCAACAGAAAGGACTATAGCATAGCAAACCACCCACAGCAAAGGTTTTTTTCAAGCAAGAAAAACCCCTGCATTTGTCTTTTGATCAGAATCAGCAGCAGAGTGTTATTCTTAAGCTCCTTTTCTTCCTGGTGAACTAGAGTAAAAGATTTCATTACCCAGAGAATATCTGTCTTCAAGAACTCTTTAAACCCACTGGAACTTGGGCTATCGGTTGGTTTTACAATGCTGACTGAACTGCCACCAAAGCAGAGGTTTTTAGAGGAGCTTTTCCTTGAGTGTAGAAGAAAGCTCAAGTACCTGGTTCTGACTTTGGGCTCATTTTTGGGGTCCCACCACTGCATGCTGCTTAGGGATTATAACTGGAAATCTGTCATGTAGTGAGTGAGTGACTTCACATCAGCTCTTCACCACTTCTTCTCTCTTTTCAAGACTGACTAAAGTGACTCTGAGTAAAGCACGACAAAGGCTGAAGTGTTCAAGAGCCAGAGCACATCCTAATCACACCCCTCACCATGCAGAGACGCTTGGTAAGAAGTGAAGAATCTACCAAGCACCACTGCAGCTGAAATGTGACCACATGGCAGAGGGGAGACATAAGCTTTACCTGACAGCTCTCTCTGAGATCTTCACTTCCAGCTTATGGCCATCCACAGAGCAGCCCTAGAAGTTAAAACAAAGAACCAACAACAGAATAAATAAATCAATTCATAAAATAAATAAAAATCAAAGTCCCAGCAGCTTCCAGGATACAAACAGAGCATTTCACATCTTTCTCTTCCCCATATATCCCTCCCCTTCTCCCTGCCAAAGCTTTTCTCTGCTGAACGCTGCTCATGCGAGGCACGGCTGGAAACAGCTTGACTGACTGAAGCAGCAGCCAACATCCCTGATCTAGCTGTCCACCAACCTGTCCACCAACCTCAGCTCTGCCACTAAACTGGTAAAAATGAGTCACTTCACTGCTTTGGGCTTTGGTTTCCTCTTCCTCTAGCCTGCCAACTCTTCAAGGCAAGGACTGTCTTAATAAATCCTTAGTTTTGGAATGAACCAAGGATTTTTTTATTGACCATCACAGCAGCCAATACAGAAAGAAAGTCTTCAGTCTCTTGTTTCCTGTGCTTCATAGAAATTCCTACAGCTCAGCACCGCAAACAAGCCGCCTCTGGCCTAACCATCCACTACACCAGGAACTGGGAGCCCTGCTGCCCACTCTCCTATTTTCCTGCTTTCTCTCTTCCCCAGGGTTCTGCTTTACAGAAGGATGGAGAACACACGTCCACTCCAAGACTATGTAGGCTGTGGAATGTGAAATGACCACCTGCTGAAGGTGGGACTCACGGATTGTGGTCACTGAACATGTCACAGAGTAATTCCTTCCCATCTGCCTACAAATGGATCGCTCCAGCCACTCAGCCCACACCACCTCAGCAGCACTGCACATTTTTTGCCACGTCTACATTGGATCAGTGCTAAGAAACCCTCTTCTGCATCAGGTCTTGTCCTTTTACATACCCTCTTCCCTCGCATACCTGGCCCGTTACAGATGCTTCTCCATCTGCCCAGCATAACTCATAGAACTGATCTCCTCAGCTATGTTTTGAACTTCAACAGCTCATCCAAGCCTTGGCCCACCGCCTCTGGGAAGAAATCCGGCCTGACAATGCTTAAGCTCACCTGGAGCCGGCGCAGGGCCTTCTGGGCGCTCTCTGGTTTCTTGTACTCCACAAATCCGAAACCCATTGACAGCAAAGTACCTGTCAGAAGAGAAAAGGAACTTCCTGAGCTAGCTAGCAAAAACCAGTGATGAGATGAAGTAGAAGATTTAAAAACAAATCAGGAGTAAGCACTGACGGGCAGAATTGGGGGGACAAAAACTGACAGCCCAGGCAAAGGGCCAGCCTGCCCACACCCTGACTCAGATGCTCCTTGTGAGCATCCCAAACTGACTAGTTTTGACCAAGATACTACTTTAGAACAGTCTAGTTTGGTGCTGATGTTGAAGAGGAGACAACTGATGGTGCACACAAACCCGATTTCTTGTTTTTCAAAATTTCAGTGCAACCTCCTTAAAAGAAAAAACCCACTAAGTTCTACAGCACAACCGCTGCTCAGGGTAAGTGATCCCATGATGGATACAGAAATAATTGTTTATTCATAGGCCTTTATGCTTATGACTGAAATGAGACCGTCATTTTTTCTCAGCACAGGAGAGCCAAGGACCTGTTGGAGCGGGGTCAGAGGAGGCCTCAGCAATGCTGGGAGGGCTGGAACCCCTCTGCTGGGAGGCCAGGCTGGGAGAGCTGGGGGGGTTCAGCCTGGAGAAGAGAAGGCTCCGCGCAGACCTTCTGGGGGCCTTGCAGGGCTTCAAGGGGCCTGGCAGAAAGATGGGGACAGACTTTGGAGCAGGGCCTGTGGGGACAGGACAAGGGGAGATGGTTTGAAACTAAAAGAGGGAGATTTAGACCAGAGAGAAGGGAGAGATTCTTGACACTGAGGGTGGTGAGAGCCTGGCCCAGGTTGCCCCAAGAGGTGGTCGCTGCCCCATCCCTGTCCCCACTGCAGGGGAGGTTGTTGGGGGCTCTGAGCAACCTGCTCTAGTTGCAGATGGCCCTGCTCCCTGCAGGGGGTTGGGCTAGATGACCTTGAAAGGTCCCTTCCAACCCAAACCAGTCTATCAGTCTATGACTCAGAAAATTTTCAGGCTGTAGAGATGACCCCACAGTGACTTCGTTAAGGCAAAATCCTGTGAAGCTGTGCAACTGCCTTGCCTAAAAGCCAGAAAGAAGACACAGCCCATTCAACTAGCATTTCCTTTAAGCAAACTCTTCCCCGTCCAACCACCCAGAGAGCAAGCAAAGCTAACGTAACAGGCAAACCACTCATCCCCACAGCCTGCTGGGTTGGAAGCAGGCAGGCAGAAGGCAAATGAAGCCCACTCAGCACAGCACTCAGCCAGGAGTCCTCCAAGATCCCAGCTGTTTGTGTGGATAAAGCATATGATGCACAGGTATAATCATCATGGGGCCCTCGGAGCCTTCAACTTGCAGCCCGCTCTCTTCTGTGATCCTGAAGGAGTTGCCTTCTCCATCTCAAGATCTCGACAGAAGGCCACGTCTCCACAAACCCCGCAATTGAGCTTAACCTTCTAGGCTGAACCCCCGGGGTATTTATGGTTGCTGCTTTCAGCCATTTCAACAGTCACACTTCTAGAAATACTAAGTATATTGCCCACAAGAACAGAAATGCTCAGCCAGATGAATGCTGAAGCAATGCCACACCTGAGCCCCCTGCAACCAGCCGAGGGAAGGAACTGAACAGCAGCATCTAGAGTACCTGCTTTGTCTTTCTTCTTGGATATCGTGCAGCTCTTCACAGCTCCCACTTTGGAGAATATCTGCAAGGAATTTGGACACGTGATGCAGTTCCCTTTGTCACAGGCTTGCAACTCAACCTGAGTGACAGTGTGATCCTCTCCCAGCGCCAGGAGCACACGCTCGCAGTCCCACCTCCCCCTCCAGACAAGCAGCGAGTGCAGCTGAGTCTCTTCTTATAGAATTATTTCTGTACAAATACACCCAACACACGCACACACAGACTTTTAAAGAAATGCACACACACGTTCCCACAACTCCTCCACCACTCCTCGAAAACGGTACAGAGCTCTGGGATGACCCTGGAGGAACATTATGGATTGCAAGATGCCCTCAGCCAGGTAATGACCCTAGGGGTGACTCCTGTGATGTCCCTAGGACACATGACCCGTGGGAGGGGCTGGAGGGTAACAGGGGCTGCAAAGCATCCACTCAACTCACTTGTAAAACTACAGCCAGAAGGCAGAAAAAAAAAAAGTGGGGACAAGTCCCAGCCTTCCTCTGAACATTTACATTTATCTCCAAACCCAACTGGACCGGGGTTTTTTACACAGTCCCATGGTGGAGGAGCAGGGGCCCACGACAGACTGACATTGCAGCAAGCGTTCTTGGGTCGTGAAATGTGGCATTTCACAGGGCTGCAAGAAGTGGCAGAGACAAAAACTCCCAGTTGCTTTCCCTATTTTGCTATTAAACATCCCACGTGGCTTTAGAAACCCCATGATCTTTCCTAGGTGCTTTGCTGAGGTAAAGCGGCACCGACAGCTCAAGGCCGGTAGATGCTCAGAGGAAAAGCACCTCTCAGTGAAACCATTGTTTCTTTATTTATCACCTTAACACACAAAGCAGGATCGCGGCTGCAGAAGTGCTTGTCCCAAGGAGCAGTGTTACAGAAAGCTTGGGAAATGAGGAGCCTGAAAAGATTTCCTACTGCCTCCACCTGTCCCAAGGTGGAATTAAACCCCAGTAAAACGGTTTCGGATATATCTGTCTTAACTGATGCCTGAAACCCAGTCCCAGTACAATCCAGTGCTCCCTCATCTCCCATTAGGTCACGGTGGCGGCAATTTAACTCCTTTAAACACTATCCTCAGCACAACAGGTGAAGAATTGCCTTCGGCAGCAGAGTAGAGCCCTTTCTTATAGCCCACGCTGGAAGCAGGGGCTTTACTCCACCAGGGACCTCAGCCTGGCCCTCAACCACACACTCAATCCCCTCCTGCTCCATCTGAGCAGACTCTGCTAAGCAAAACCCAGTCCCCTCTCCTCATTTCGGGCTCACCTCTTTCAGTGTGTCTTCCGTGGTGGCAAAGTTCAGGTTTTTGATGAATAAGGTACACCCAGGAAGGCTTTCTTCTTCCTCCTCCTCCTCCTCCTCTTCTTCTTCCTCCTCTTCTTTCTGTGCTGCTGTTTCCTCTGAGCCCTCAACAGCTTCACCTGAAAGAAAAAGAATAAAGCTGACTTTGTAAGATGTAACAAAGCCAAATTTGGGGGGAGCTTGCCCACAACTCCAGTTATTACTATTGACAATTACTACTCCAGCAGGAACAAGCTGCCTCTTCTCTGCTGGCTCTTTGTGGGTGGCCATAGATGGAAGGAAGCTCAACACAAAGTATCTGAGCATGTCCTCATGAAAAATAAAATTGCCTATTCTTGGAGTGCAGGAACTCCACAAACCTGCCTCCCCAGCACTCAGAACCCTCACACCAAACCCAGCCTTGTGGTGCCAAACTAGGAATAGAGTA
>WEIS01031674.1:580-11178 GCA_013389965.1 Todus mexicanus | reverse complement strand
GAGCTGCAGAGACGTGGGCCCGGTGTGCAGGGCTCAAAGCTCCAGGGACTCTGAGGGCTGCGGGCTGTGGGCTCGCTGGGTTTCTCAAGCCTTGCCCGAATGCTGCCTGGAAGGGGACGTTTGAGGTGGGCGTGGCACGGGGCGCGAAAAGGGCGGCCTTGTGGCGAATCATCGCGCGGCTCCCCTCGGCACGAGAGTGGCAGCGCCAGATTGCCGGCGATTTGCAGCTGAGGAGGAAAGTCAGATTCAGCCTCCGAACTCCTACTGCCGGGAGCAGCACAGGGAGGTGCCTGGACCAAACCGGGGCAGAGCACGATCACAGTGGCCAAAATCATCCGAGATCAGGTAGCAGATGGCAATCTTGAGTCTCCAGACTGACCTTCCAGCAATGTGTTCAGTAATGCGCTTGCGCAGGAGTTCACTGCAAAAGAGCCGTGTCACCTTTCCTAAACCGTATATCCATACTGTGCCATCTACCAGGTCCTCCTGGCACCTTCAGCTGCCCCAGATCTGCTCAGCATCACTGTTATGGGTATTGCCCAGCTCCACTCTCCTCCTAGGTTTCAGTCCCCAGGTGCACTTGGGCATCTCCCCGCACTCCCTGCTGGTGTCCCCTTCAGGTCTCCAGAGCAGCGAGCCCGTTGCCTCCAGCCTGACACAGAGTGAAACCCAGCCCAGGAACCTCCTTACTGCCCACACCTCAGGTTATTCATGGTGGCCACAGCCAGTGCCAGCCCCGGCTAACAAGGACATAATGACCAGGTCTCTTTCCTAAAGTGCAGTCAGTATTGTAGAAGTTGGAGACCTCCACCAGGCAATGCTTCCTGTTTCTTAGAGCAGTTGTCTTTCCCTTCATAAAGAACAAGTTAGAAGGCATTTCAGGGCCTCTCCTACCTGGCAGGTCAGTTTGGGAGGTCAGCGTGGAGTCACCTGGTGACATCCCAGCCTCAGCACGTCCACCTAAGATGGATCTTTGCCAAGGTGACCTGTGTGTAGCGGCAATTTTATTTGCACAGATCTTTCTGTGGATGTGAGGGCATTTTCCTTTCAGAGAGGCCTGAAGTGATTTACAAATCACACATTTGTGGATTATAATTTACAGGTGCTGCCTGTGACCTGGTGAAGATGGAGAGCAGCAACAGATGTCAGTTCCCCGAACTATCACAGTTAATACCACAACATGGACTTTCCACAGAGAGTCCACGGCAGCAGAAAGGGGGATGTGTTAGGACACTAACACACACCTCCAGGGAGACTAGTCCTTTTCTGAATGCCACGCTGGCTTCCTTCAAGGTTCCAAAATTTGACCAAAGAAAGATCTGACCTCCTGCCACACTCCAAAACCTGATGTTTACCACGTGCACTTCTAGCCCCAGGCTTTGATCCCACTGGTGAAGGGTTGTTCTTCATGAGCGCCTCTTGACTGTGAAAAATCAAAGAAAACATAAAGGGAGCATATGTCTGTCCTTTCTTGGCAGATGCCAAGAAGACATATCACCCAGGAGCACACCTGAAGAAATAGCACTCCTTCTCTCTGGTGAATTATTTAACAGCTGAGACCATCTGGTTCATTCAAAAACTTTGATTTCATTTGCTTCATTAGCCGCTCCCTTGCCCTTGAAAGGATCCTCAGGGTTATTCAGTAGGAAATCACTCTTGATTTCTTCCTGCTTGTTAACACAATGTGATATTTAATTGCAGTCAGTAGAGACCTGGTTTAGTGCTGGTGGAAGTTCAGAGCTGACCTACATTCAGAGACATATTTACACTTGCCTCCCTCCGCTGGCTTTCAGAACAAGCTCGGCACTTGAAGGGAACTGCCTATGATAATGAATGGATCTCTTCCCTCAAATAGAAGTAAGTCCCTGTTCACAGTGTAGCTCGACATGCCTATTGTAAAGAGTTTCAGGTGGTTCTGAAAGAGACCCGGAGACCTTTGCAGAGACAGCCCATGCTATGTCCTTTATCCCAATGGGCAGGACATTACACAAGGGGAAAGGAGGAGCCCGCTGTGTGCCACCAAGAAATGATGACTGAAACGTAAATACCAATGCTCTGTCCCTGCCCCTGTATGTGTGTGCTTTTTCAGCAGTTTCCCGAAAGAAAGTGTGGCGGTGTACACGGTACAAAACTTACGCAAGTAATTTAAATGCTCCTGTGCTTCAGCTGGTATTTCTCCGCCTGTATTTAAAATTCCATTCTTGAAGCAAATCCAAACAATGTGAATACCACTCTTGCATCCACCTTCAGCTATCAGAGTGGAGCCACCACCCTGGGTGCCACCAACTGTGCAGAAAGGTGGGGAAGGTCGCCTGTCTGGTGTCAGCCCTCTAGCACAGCAGCAGCAGCCATGCTCCAGGAGTACTCTCATCTCTCCACTGACACCATCCAGGAGCAGCCACGATGCAGGGGCTGGGATGTCACCGAACAACCTCACACTGCCCTTCCAAACTGACCTGCTAGGATGGAGAGGCCCTGAAATGCCTCTAGCTTCTTCATGAGGGAAGGAAAATTGCTCTAAGGAATAGGAAAATTCAGCATCTGAAGAAATAATTCTGTAATGTTATTCTGCTCTTTTAATACTGGAGAAATAATGACAGAAAAACCCAACTTGCTCCCCGCCCCAAGGTACTCCCAAAGGGTTGCAGCAGGACAGAGAAAGAGAGTGGCTTGTGGCAGAGAAGCTGCTCTGACAAAACACAGCGTGGCTTTGAAAACTCCAGGGAGTGAGCCTTGCATCTTCTTCCTGTAGATGTCTCGCCTGACAATTGACATCATTCGGACTCTGACTTCCTCTCCATCTCCTGAGCAAGGAATACTGGAAGCGATTCTGTTTTATTGAGTATATATGGCAAAGCTAAAGGAGCAAGACTGTATAAGGACGTGGAAGCAATATTTAAACAACTACGCTGGGCAAGCAAAGTCACAGCTGCATGGGGACATTAGCACGGTGTCAGCTAAGGTAGGAAGTTAAATTGTTACAGCTCTTCTAGGACAGAGTATTTTTGTATTATTTTATTTTTTTTCGCAACTGAAGAGTTTAGCTGGGGAGTTAGAGCAAGACACCAACTGCGGGGCAATTACGCTGGGAGAACTGGAAAGATTTGCAGTTCCCAGAGCCATGTCCAGGTGGCTGTCAGTGGTCTTGAAGCTCCATAAAATTCCTATTACTGAAATGACACCCTAGAGGATTAGTGTTGTTTTTCTTTCCCAAATCAGAGGAAGAGCAGGCTCAGTCAGTCTTGACTTCTTTCAGACTAACCAAAAAGACCCAAGAAGCCTAATGAGAACCTCTTATTCTGACACCAAACCCAACGCATCTGCAGAAATTTTTCATTTTAGCGGTCTCCCCATGGCATGAAGAGCAGTAGCTTAAAAGGAGACTCAGAAAGACAGCAAACAGGTTCAGGACAAACTTCCAGTGTACCTGGAGAATTCAGAGGTCCACGCTCCATTGAAAGTCATTGCAACTTGTTTCTAAAAGCTTTAAACTCTGCAAGGACCTTCTGTAAGCCTAACTCCCACAGGCAGTCTTCTCCGAGTGCTGCGAAACAGCCGTGGTGTATCTGGTTCTTTTTTATCAGAGAGCATAACAAAAAAGGACATATTTTACTGCAAGATAAAAGACTGAAATTCTGAGGGTATGTTAGCGAAGTTAACGTACAGTAGCAAAACCTTAAGCAGTCTCCAGAGGAACAACCTCCCTGGCAACTAATTTTTCTGGTGTACAGCTTCAGCTGTTTAAAGTCTTCCAAGCAAAACTCCCTTTCCTCCTCTGCTCTTCACGTGTTCCCCCTTGTGCAGGCTGCTTGTCATATGGAGTCCTCCAAGCGAACGGGAGCAGGATTCTGTAATGACCAGCTGGTAGAGAAGGAAAGCACATTGTGTTACTGGGCTGTCAGAGCCGCAAGGCACGCTGTTTAAATCAGCCTTTAAAGACCAGAGCATTAAACGGTGTACTCAACATCTGCCAGTTGCGAAAAATTGGCTTTTTACAAGACAATCTTGGACTTTTCAGGATGTACAGTAATTTAGATATTTGTTCCTTGTAATGAGGGCAAAGACCAAGCAGCCCCGTCTTACTGGGGACAAGTGTAAACGGACAGATGCCAAGACCATCTGCTTCAAGAAAGCCAGCCTTCTTACCAGCAAGTTGCATGAGGATATGTGGGATATTTCCCCCTCTCGCATATGAAAAAGTCCAAGAAAAAGGTGGCACAAGGCCAAAGGAACTATATCAAGTTTCCCAGGCAGAACTCCAAGAATGATGATACTTCACTTATCTGTAAAACTCCCCCTGGAAAAGCAATTGATTTATTAATGAAAGTGCCAACAACATACTGACACACCATTTCTGAAAGTCACAGATACATGATCAAGGGAAACAAAATTATGATGCTGTGACAGCAGCCCTGCACTCCAGCTCGCATGTATTCCTTCCCAGCAGCGCAACATGCAATTCAGTCCCTCCAAGAAGCTCCTTTTGGCTTGAATCATTTTGTTGCATTTTCCACCTAATGTCAGAGGAGAATAAATTTGGGTAACTCAAAACACGCTCTTCCCTTTTCTCCCAACACTGCCTTTTTCCTGGCTCTGTCTGCTCACCTGCAAAGTTCAGCCCAGCGGTCTCAGTCTAGACTTGTTCTGACCGACATTTGTAACAGACCAATTTCTGTCGAAACATGAAATTGGGAAGATAAGAGAAGGACATGATTTGAGTTAATTAGCCCAGCAAGAAATCTTTTCCCAGGTGGCTGCTGGAAGGACAAGTCTAAACTCGCACCGTACAGGCACACACCATCTATCCTTGCACACACAAACCGGCTGACAACGGGAGCTCCGGGGTTTGCAACTCTCAAGCTGACAAGAGGGAATTATCCTCGCAAAAATTCCCCCCACAGGCTTCAATGCAGATGTGAGAAATTCCACAAAAGATTAACACGGTGACCAGCTGTGAGGGACAAAGGATTTTATCTGAAAGTTTCTAGGGGAATTTTGATTGTGGGCTTGTTGCAGACATTTAATCCCAATTCATCAACCCCAGCAGAATTGATTGAGTCAACATTTCTCATTTTTCTTCCCTAAAGGCAACACTCAGTGTATTACTACTAAAGCTTATACATTTATTTTTATACTTAGTATATATCCTCATGTGTGTATACGTATATATACACATAGATTTATTTCTGCCTGGTAGGTGACACATGGAAAAAACACAGTACCAGCTACAGAGCCAAATATTTTACGTATTATGATTTAAAGACTTTTTAAGCATTTGGGAAAATAGTTTCTGATACAAAACTTCTCGGAGGATTGCATATTAGCTTCCGTATCTGCTCTATTCCTCCTCTTCTCCCCAATTCCCTGGTCTTATAAGCTGTTCGTGGTCAGGGCACACTGCCACATATCCATTTAGGAAATGTATTCAAAGGAAGAAAACTGTTCCAAGTTATTTCAGCCCTGAAGGTGAAATATTATTTCTCCTGAAGCAGCAGCCAGGGCACGGCACACACCAGAGCTCAACTCCCAGGCTCAGGAGTTGAGTCCTTCCTGTGAAAAAGAACCATGTCAGAAATTCACCCTCTGCGACAAGGCAGCGGCTCACTCCCACCCACACCCCGAAAAGCCAAGCAACAGGAACAGCCTCTTCTCTCCCTGCAGAAGGGATGGTCCTCAGGACACACGGAACTGTCTCTTCGCTCTCCACGCTCTAACATTTGTATCTCAGTACTTGTATGGGTATGAGGCTAAGCAATACCCAGTTACTACCAGTGTACCACTTGTGAAGAACAGTGTGTGGAGTTTTTCAGGTACACAAAGCGACCGAGATGGGAAAATAAACAGAAGCACGTAAACTTGGTGCAGTTATGCGATGGCACGAATGGCACCGGAGACTTTCAAGCTCAGCTTTAGAGAGTTGGTCTTAAAATGCGTAAGCTCCACATTTACTGACAAGGGCCTAAATTTAACAAGTACTTTTTGAAAGAATTGTATTGCTAATCAATCAAAAACCCCTAAACCAAACAAAACCCTCACAAAACAACTAATCCATTTCCTTCCACTGACATAATTCGAGATTCTTTTTGCACCTCATCTAGGGAAGTGCCTTATCTTCCATCCTGTAGTCAATTATGGCAATTACTGCTTTGCTATTGTTTTTATAATTGATGAGCAGTGATTGGATTTATAGTAAACAATATAGTGTAATCCAAAACCGTAATTAAAGACTAATCAATGGGATAAGTTTGTTACACATCTTTCTTTCCATTATGCTCTCAAAAAGAGAGGGGATAGCGAGTTAAAAGGATTTTTTTCTCTTGCTTCCAGCTTGTATTAGTTTTGTACGAACAGTGCAAGAGGATGAGTTTCCCTCAATGTTGTTAAAACTGAAAATTAAAATATGAAACGGTAAGAAATGCTTTATATGGACAGTGCTAGAGAGATGAACTGAATGAAGATAAGCAGACTTTTTATAAAAAGATTTATTAAAAATAAGTTCTTCCAAGAGGAAAAAGTGTGACGTGTATATACATTCAATTGTGAAAAACTTTATGGGGCTTATAATACAGCGTATTCCAAACTGAACAAGAGACATTCACGTTCATTTTTTTTTTAATATGTGATGCTAATTGGAATGTAACAGCAGATGGGAAGAAAACCAACACAACACAAACATTACAAGCAAAATCTTGAAATTGAGGGGTACTTGTAAAGATGAAACTCAATGATCAGCACGATGCTATTGTTCAACACAGACAGAAACCCAAGAATTTATGAAGTCTTCAGTTGGTACGGTTCACCTGACAACTCTTAGCTTGATTAGTTCTTCATTTCTATTGTGAATTAACAGATCTTAGCAAGTGGGCTCATATTCTATAAAGACAGAAGTACTTTGGGGACAATACAATACCACCCAAAACCAGGTAAACAAACCTTTTCCAGCTCTAGTGCAGTAGCTATCAAAGATTTCTTCTTAGGAAGAGAGTTACATAATTGCTGGTTTTCTCCTTTAACTCCCCACATCTCTGACAGCGAGAACCACAAAAATAGATTTTCTTAAAATTGTTTTATTTTACATGAGTGTTTTGCACAAAAAGTGACACGACAAGCTAACACTTGATTCTGCATGCTTCAGAAGACCTCAAACTTCTCATACTCAGAGGCCATATTTAGAATTATATCCTTTCAGTTGTATCTTCTGAGTTTTCCCCATTTTTAGTGCATATATACAACTAGCTGAGAACTGGAGTATTACAAATGTCTACCCATCCTTACAGCAGATTCACTCAGATGTATGCAGGACTTACACCTTTCGATCTTTGGAGCATCCTCTTTAGTCCCATAGTTTTATAAGACCATCCCAGCCGCACGTAATGACTTTAGATGTTTCGTGTGGATGCCACACTGCACCGATACAGACTTTATCGTGTGCTTTTAATCGGCTGTAGAGTTTTGTTGTCTTCCAGTCCCAGATGTTAAGTTTTCCATCTGCATCTCCAGATATCACATAGCTATAGTAACAGGATTAAAAGAAAAGCTGTATCATGTGTGAAGACTGCTTGTATTATAACACTTTTACACTGAGCAATGGAAAAGAGCATCCCCCAGTAAGCTTCCTGCCTGACAGTCTGCAAACATACCTACCAAAGCATTAGCATTCACGCTGTGCTCTAAGGCACACAAGTCCTGCAGAAGGTGATTCATCAACTGTGAGGTAAATGTGCCAAGCAATGCGATTATACCATACACTGTGTTACTGGAACTAAAGAGAATACCTCAGCAAAAGAGAAAGTGCCAGATGTTTCTCTAAAATTTATAGACGCTTCTCTCCACTTCTTCTTCCAGTTTTGCTGAGGTTATTCTCCAGTTTTTATAGTAATTAATATCTTACGCATGTACAGTGGTAAATGTATAGGGATATTACTAAGCAAATAGGATGAAAAAGATGGTTATCTGAACAATACGTGAGGATACTCACACCAGACCTGCAAACTGGGAAAACCGGGCAAGTCCAAACCCCAGGTATTCTAGGAGACTAAGGGGTGACCTCATCAATGTTTATAAATATGTAAAGGGTGAGTATCAGGAGGATGGAGCCAGGCTCTTCTCAGTGATGTCCAACAATAGGACAAGGGGTAACGGGTGCAAGCTGGAGCATAGGAGGTTCCATGTAAACATAAGGAAAACTTTGTCACGGTGAGGGTGACAGAACACTGGCACAGGTTGCCCAGAAAGGCTGTGGAGTCTCCTCTGGAGACGTTCAAAACCAGCCTGGATGCGTTCCTGTGTGACCTCATCTGGGTGATCCTGCTCTGGCAGGGGGCTTGGATTAGATGATCTCCAGAGGTCCCTTCCAACCCCTAACATTCTGTGATACTGTGATTGCGGGAACAGACCCTGTGCTGCAGACCTGTGCAAAAAGAGTCACATGCAAGTCAGAAGTGGAAGCCTCCCAGTGCTGCACCAGGGCTAGGCAGAACAAAGGGAATGTCCGGATGGTTTAACAGCTGTGTAAATCATTGCAGAATGGGGCATCTGGACTACATGGGATGTTTTCTAAATGTTGCTTAGACCAACCACTGAGTATAACTTAGTCCAATGAAATGACAAGAGTAATCTTTCTGTTCTGCTGCTTGTCTAGAGAACTGATGCCGAGTTACCAGGATGGCTGTGCATTAGAGAATGTTGCAGAGGATTCAAAAATAAATTTCATGTCTGTTCCACCAAGTTTTAAGATGAAGTTCATCCCCTCAAAAACTTACCTCATGTCAGGTGAAAAATCCACTTGACAAGCATAGCCAGCTACCATGTGACCTTTGAAAATTTTCTTTTTGTTTAATCTGAATCTGTTCTGAGCTCCAAATATCAGAATTTGGTTATCCATCGACTGACAAGCCAACCATTTCCCTGTAAATGCAGTAAACAAAGGTAGCATCAGGGTGCTGCATCTGAAAAAAACACACTCAACGGGAATGTTTTAACATTTTTTTATAACTTTCCTTGCACTATCTTAATTCAGATTTTCATTATTTATCAGGATTAGCAGTTGATATTGGGTAGCAGTTGATATTGCTTCTGCCTGGTACAACTGTCAAGAGGTAAAATCTTAAAAGTGTCACAGGACTTGGGATGTTTATTCCTACAAAATGCACTCAGGACTCTACAAAAGCTCTGGCTGTTTCAAGAATGTGCTGCATCAATCCCACTGACTTACTGATACATTTTTAAGCTACTGAGTAAGCTTGTCGGTGCACATAATCAAGTAATTCAGATGGGGGGGGGGGGAAATCCCCATCTAGCTTCAATCTATTTCATTACGTGTTTTGTGAGTACTCTAAGATGGTCACCCGTTATTTTCTTTATGGGAAAAAGAGGTCCAAGGTAGACTTGGGAGCTTGAAAATCTTTACATTTTTGCAACTACTTAATATGTGTGTGATCTGTAAATCACTGCAGGCCTCTCTGAAAGGAAAATGCCCTCACACCCACAGAAAGATCTGTGCAAATACAACTGCCACTACACACAGGTCATCTCTGCAAAGATCCTTTTTAGATGGAAGTGCAGAAGCTGGGATTTCACCAGATGACTCCATGCTGACCTCCCAAACTAAGTAGTTGCATACTTGCTAATGGAATGGAATTCAATCATGATACTTTAGTGAAAGAAAAAACAACAACATGCTTTTCTAATATTAACTCTCATCTCATTTTGCATCTTGGCAGTGCATTAACTCCTGTCTGATAATCCAATGAAGATGACATGCTCCAGAACACCACAGACCAGAGACTTCTGTCCTGAACTCTGTATATTTTCACTGCCTTTACAGCGTTTTATGTAAACAGTGACAACATAAAAAGTGCTAACTTGACTGTAAATCTGATCACACTTCCAGCCACTAGCTTGGAATTTGAGGTTTGAGGATTTTCTTCAGCCTCCCAAGGAAACAAAGTGTGTACTCTTGTGTATTCTTCTCTTCTACTTTTCAAAAGGTCTCTTTCCTACATTGCTCAGGAGGAAAAATTTAATTGGTAAGATTCATAAATCATTACCCCTAAGCAGGAAAGTTCCACATCTTTAAAATTGTCAATTTACTTTTCTTTAACGGACTCATTTAACTCCGAAATGATGCATGATGTGTCTGGCATCATTTGTAGCATAACTATTCCAAAGTAACTTGTTTTGCGTTATACTGGAATACTGTAGGTCAAGATAATGTTAGTTAATGTGACAGGTGATGTCTTGAGCTGAAAGGATGACTGCATCATTCCTAACATCATTTACTGTCTCATCTGAGAAATCAAAATACTCAAATGCTGTCTGGTCAAAACTGGAAAAAAGAATGAGAAATCCAGTATTTCAATGTGGAAGAATGAGAAGAACCAAAAACCTGGATAAGCAAGTTGTGCAATTTCAGCAACAGGGGTCAACACAAAAGCCATCTTGGGCAGCTGACATTTTAAAATGCATCTCTTTCTCTAGAATCTTCCTCTTTATATTAGAAACCCACTGCAAAACAACTATAATTTGATGCTGATAGCTGGCTGAAAACATTAGCTGTGCTAGTTGATCAGCCACTACTCAGCATAATGGGATTGTTA
>WEIS01031660.1:0-12853 GCA_013389965.1 Todus mexicanus | reverse complement strand
CACAAGGAAAATATTAGCTCAAATGCATCTTACTATTTACTCAAAGAAGTTTCTTAACACTGATTCCAAAGATCACACAGCCTCTGACATATTTCCAGGTATAAGTCAAGGTAATACTTATATCTATAATGCTGTATTTGGTTTAGCTTTGTTTTGTTGTGCACCTCTTCTTCCTTTATGCAAGCAAACTATCTGGAATGATTTCTCTGTCAATCTAGGAGTTTGAAAACCAAAGAACTAAAGAACATAACATTTTATTGCATTTTCATTCTCTGTCAGTACTACCAATGTGATACTGTTTATCTTCAGGACATGTTGTGACACTCAGTGTGCCAAAGAAACCCATTCTGCTGAGGTGGTGTATATTATGGAGTTACACAGCTAGCCACCGTAACAGGGTTCAACCCCAGGATTCTGCTGAAAAATGTATAGTCCAAGTGAAGGCTTCAAATTCCTCTTTTATTAGTTCTCAGGCTACAGCTCAAGCTGGATGCCTCTGGAGATGGACCCCTACCCAAATCGCAGCCTCCAATTATACTCATACAACCCAGCACCCAATCCCCAAGTCTGGTCACTCAATTCTGGCTGGTGATCTCTTGATTTCTTATTGGTTTTCTTTGCCACTGGGCTGGCCTTCTTCTGAAGTTACCTTGGAATTGTTTCCTTGGTCCTTATCTTCTTCATTCTCCTTGCATCTGCCAGATTTAGCTAGTTCTGTGTTAGCAGCATTAGTTCTATCAAGAAGTTTACTCTCCATCACCTCTTTCAGCCTGAGGCTTCAACTACTTCAGCTACTAGTGATAAACTACTAATGCTAAACAAGACTACTCAAAAAGAAGAATACAGTTAATCAAACTTATTCTATAATGGTATATTAAAAACATTCTAGACTGTGCTGGTTTTAGTCCAGAATTAGGTATACAAATTGAGATGAGAAATTCCAATAGAAAAGCAACTTATTACAAGAAGATGTGAGGTATAGGTAATGTGGAAGCGTGGATGGGAAAGTAACCAGCAAAGGGAATGAGTTTTGAGAGCCAGAGAGATGAGAGGCTGACTAGTTCTCTGCAGAGTTCTCTGTTTCCATCCACCTTGGAAGAGCGAGATTGCAGCTCTATGATTAAGTCAGCAACAGGAACATCTCTGTAAGAACAGCCCTTCTTTCCCACCTGGTGTGTTGCAGCATTTGAAACTAACTGAAAACTTAACAAATTTTTCTCTCACTCTCCTATAGGGAACCAGATGAGCAGTCGTCTGATGAGTATGCGCAGTGCCAATGGACTGTTGATGCTACCTCCAAAGACAGAGCAGTATGTGGAGCTTCACAAGGGGGAGGTGGTGGATGTCATGGTCATTGGAAGGCTATGATGTCACCAGCAAGAGTGAAGCTTTGATGCATGTCCACATATCATTGACTGTATCCTGTAATATGCAATGGCACAGCTAGTTTTTCTGATTTGGATAAAGTTGATCAGTATAGTCAACATCTTGAATTATATTTCAAATGGAATTTAAATAAATACCTTTTAAAAAAACCCTTTAAAACAAATCTTAACAAAGAAATTTATTCTGATTATATCAAAGCAACTTTTTCCTTTCCTTGCAATTGCTTTGTGTGTTCAATGCTAGTTCTGATAGCAGTAGCTTTTAGTAGACAGCAGTAGGTGCCTGCAGAACTTGTGTTTTTTCTCATCTTTAAGATACAACTACTTATGCTCTTAAAACAAGGCTGTCTGCTTATTTATACTAGCGTAGACAACACTTGGATTTCCCTTATTAGTATGCTTCATAACCGCTTCACAGAGAGCTTCTGCTTGTTCTTTATCTTGTATCTCGTGTTGATGTGCACAGTGCCAAAAGCAGAGTGGCTGCACTGGGAACCCAATGAAGCCCTGAGGTTTTCTCACTTCGCTGCACATTCAGGGATCTCTCTTGTCCCAGCAGCCACCCAGCTCAGTATTCTTGAGCAGTAACTGGATACCTTTTATTTCAAGAAACAAAAAAATTGCTTCCTTAAGTGCTGACAGCCTTTTTAACCAATACATTTAAAAATGTACAGAACTAAAAACTGAAAAAAAAATAAAAATCAAAGACTGATCTTGTACAGATATTAGTGTTACCAGCATTCGTGTGGAAATAAGCAAAGAAATAAAACTAATGTTAAACAACTCTGTATCATAACATTTTCTGTAATGATATTGAAACTTAAATGAATAAAAAAAATCCTCAATCATTATTTAAAATTTCACCTGTTTAGCCTTGTTGTTTGAACCAAAACAAAATAATGGTTTAAAAGGCTATTTGGGGTGGGGGAAGAGGATAGAAACAAAGGGAAAATAGTATATGGAATCCAGTGCCTTCCCTCATGTACAGTATCACGAGTGAACTGAAAATAGAGTGAGCACACGTTCACTGATCTTCCAAGGGACAAAATGGAAGGAGCGTTTGGAGGGTTTTTACAATTGGACTGGTCAAAGCTGGAAAATATTTTTTTTTTCCCCATCTAAATTGCATAGAAGTTGCAAAGAGCCCTGGTGCTGCACTGTGTGGAGTTTGATAGAGCATTCATATTTTTTTTACACGAGATTCCCTTTTTGGTACCAGGACTAGTCAGCTTTGGTACCAGGACTAG
This sequence comes from Todus mexicanus, assembly GCA_013389965.1. Lineage (NCBI taxonomy): Eukaryota > Metazoa > Chordata > Aves > Coraciiformes > Todidae > Todus > Todus mexicanus. The sequence goes on along the minus strand of WEIS01031660.1, from coordinate 10,221 downwards.
CCAGAAATATCTCGGGTCTAGCTTACATTAAAACCATTATTCGAAACAAATGTGGCTGAGAAGAGTTGGCACAATCATCAGTATAATGCATGGCTCTGTTTAAACCATATCTCAGCATCATAACACTCAACTACCAGCATAGCAAATAAGGCATTTAGAGGTTAATCAAGATAATTTTTTTTCCAAATGACAGATAGTATAAACTGACATAGCAACCCTACTGGTTTTTGTAATGGCCTTTGCCCAGTGTTCAAAGTTTTGTGCAAGAAAATAAGCTTTGCACTTCCTGAGAGGCACACAGCCCAGCCTTTGTTAACCCTGAAAGTCACAGCGGTATGGAGGGGAGGTAACTCTGGGAGCAGTATAATAAATCATTATTACAACTATGTCTCAGTTACCAAGCCTAAAATCTGAAGAATTTGCCTTGGTTGTAATATAAATGGATATAAATGTGATATAAATAGATACATTCAAATTACCTTTTTGCTTTTAATATTCCTGACTTACGGTTTCAGGGAAGGTTGGAAGTTTCAGAAAAGAAACGAAGGACAAATGGATCTTCAAGTATGTAGTTACCTTGATTCAAGGACTGAGACTTGCAAATGGAAACATTTTAAAGAATATTTTCACTATTTTCAGTTTGCTAGATAAGGTTTTCACACAATAAAAATAGTAACTTAAGAACAAGAAGCAATACCAACAATGGCTGAACATAAGGTTAGTGTTCCAACATGTGTAGTTTTCTTCTTTTTACAGCATTTTCTTTAGCACCTATACCTGTACATGGAACTGATCATGGGTAGAAACGTATGCAATGGGCCTTCTGAGTCCCATTCATCCAGCTAGGATAATCTTACAGCGACCTGGAAAATCCTACAGCCATTTTTGTATCCTGGTTAGCTGATTGATTGTACCACCTGCATGTGAAACATCATTCAAAAAGTGCCTGTATTCGATCAGATAAACAGAACAACAGACTGGCCTCTTCTATATGCTAATTTCAAGACTCTAATTACAGAAATTACAGTGTTGGTTCTATCTTGATATTAAAATACGCTAAACATGAAATGTCTTTGATCTGTAGGTAGTTATTACAGATCTGTATGACTCCAGAGATGACTAATTAACATGAAATCTTTAGCCTTTTTGATTGTTGAGCTGAAGGGTTGCATTTAAAACATTGCAACATGGATCCTGCTTAAGGACAATATGGAACTGGAATCACCCTGCAGGTTCTGTGTCCTCCCCAGCTTGCTACTCTGCACCAGGTGCTAAAGGTTGTCATCTTTGACACATCTCAGTCCAGAAGATGTGCTGTTTGCCTCATGCCTGGTAAAGACGGTCTTCAGGCCACAAGCAGTCTGCACATACCATGCACTGACCACAGAAGTTCCCAGTATAGTGACAGGATCCACCTTTGCTTTCTGGTTGCCTTGGTTCCAAGTCTGTCAGTGTTGGGATAGCACATGCCAGCCTCGTCGCCATCGTATGGCAGCAGTGTTCAGGGCCTGCCTCAAGTCATGTTCAGGAAAGCTGACACCTCTGCCAGCACTTGCAGGGCAGGAACTATGTCTGAGAGTTGAGACTTCGGTGGGACATCTTATTTTGGAAAGCAGGTGCCAGACTAAGATGGCCCTATGGCCCTCTGTTATCTTTTAACACTCGGCTTCTCAAAAAATAGCACCATCACCTGAACTGTTTGTGAGGTTTTGTGATAGGTAAGAAAAATACACATTAAATCAAAATGGAAAAAAATGTATCATGGCTTTGTTTCCTTATGAAAGAACAGCAATGAAGTGGGTTTAGTTAAAAAGATAGGCAAAGTAAGGGCCAGCTAGCCAAAAGCTTGGTTAATGCTGAAGACACACCTCAGGAAGGGCATAAAGATTCATCAGCAATCAAGTTCAATTGTTGTTTTAAAGGCAGAGTTGCCTTCTTGGATGCATTTACTTGGTATATTACACTATATAGCTTTGTACATGCCTTGAGGAACTAGGTGGGAGAATGTGAGAGAATCAAATGAGGAGTCACAACCCAATTCAGACTACGTTATGAAGCAGTAGACTGGGCTGACATGTAATGATCCTTATACTTTTCCTCTTACCTGACAGGAAACTAAGAATAAGAAGGAAGAGAGTAGATGTTGAAATGTTCAAGCGCAAAATTTGCCAAAAATCTCGTTTTTCCCTAGCTGGGAAATTGAAACTAGTTTTTCATATCAGGGTGGGGGGTAGGGAAGGGGGAAGGCATGAAAATTGTCTGTCATTTATGCTGACATTTTCCAAACATTTCTAATAGGCTTATTCCAAACAAATTCAGGAATATATTCCCAACCTAATAGGTCTTTTGAGAGGTTATGATACACATTTCCCAGAGTTCCAGGTAAGAAACTCTTTGCTTAATTGCTTTGTATCTATGGTAGTCTCCTTCCTGAAGCTAGTTGAAGGCTCTTCATCTGTGATCTTGTTTTAGGATGCTGTTGAAGACCTGCCAGCTGACCTAATAAATCTCACCTAAGGCAAGACCACCCTCATGCATACATGGAGAAGCTGCAGTGAAAAAAAAAAAAAATAAAAAATTGCCTTATAATTTTTCTATAGCTTTCTTGTTTTTGGATGAGGTTGCTAGAACAGGCATGTTCATGGTGAAGACTGGGGGGTAATCTCTTGGGATGCGGCTCTGAAGAGCCCCCTGTACTGTACGTACTCAGGGAATTAGCTCACAAGAATGTGTAGGCGAGTGAACTGGAGCCAGTGCTATACCGCTGGTTGGTTGTGCCATACGATGCCTTTCCGCAAGCACAGCCTGTCAGGGCTTTTTTGTCAGCACTAGGTAGCTATTCATCACTAAAGGCATTGAATAGCGAAACTAAAAATGCCCTGAGATTTGCAAATGCAATGGTACTTGAACCCATTTAAATAAAAGATCCTTAGTTGGCACTGCACATCCAAGATAGATTGACTTTCTATAATTTACTCCCTACTGGCCAAACCAAATCAATTTGGCCAATGTGCTATGAAAAGCCAGAGAACAGAACAGAAGACAAGGATTTAATATGCTTTTGGCAGCCTACCTTGCTAAGGAGTCATGCTGCTGGCTTCTCCATTAGCTGGAGTTTTTTTAAGACACGGTGGTTAAGGTTAGGTTAAAACAAACCAAACCAAAACAGTACCAGTCCTTCATCTGGGGGAGTGATAAAAAGCAGGCACACAAAGGAGCACAGAGGGGATGGCAAGTGGGTGAACCCGAACAACACCCTGCCCCAGCTACTCCCAGGCCCATCGCAGGAGCTGTCAAAGCTCCTCACCACAAACCCAGAGGAGCTCAGGGGCACAATGGCAGGCAGGAACACAAAGTAAGGACACCAAGGGATGCCCTGGCTGGGCCCTTCCCTGGACCATTGCAGGAGTGCCTCAGCCCCTGCCCAGGTGTGAAACCCATCAACATGAGGCCATGGGAGGTTTCTCACAACCACCATTCAGACTCTGGGAGATAGCTGCATGACATAATAGAAGGTTCACAGGAAGAGCGTTTTAGGATTCCACAAGATATAAAGGATGTTTACGAGAAGAATCAAAAGTGATCAAAGGGATGGGTGTAGGGGATTTGGGGAGGAACAGATGTAGGAAAAGAGAGCGACAAAGGGATAAAAAGGGCTGGTAAGTATAAACAGGTACACTTGTCTGGTCTTGCCCTGTGCCTTTCCAGATCACCACAGTCTATCCTGTCTTTTAAAATGTCATTTCTAGCTCTTTTGCTGGATGAGGAAGCGACAAAACCGTGGAAGAAACTAGCTTCAAGAGGTACCAGAGGAGTCCCAGAAGTCTGCTGGAGAGATCACCATTTTGTGTGTGTGTGTCTTTGCTTTGACATTGGTGTCTCTAGGGTGGAGGCACCTGGAATCACCAAAGACTGGGTGGACTGGCTGTCCAAAAGCCAGCTACTGAACAGTGTAGTGTGTATGTCCGAGTGAGGGGGGGTCTGTATCAGCTATAGGAGTGGGGCTGCAGCCTCATGGACTCGTATGTCCAGGTGCCAGCAGCTTGGGAGACTGGGATTCAGGGGCCAGTTACTAGACAGACTGTCTGAGCCCAGCTGCTGAAGAGATATGCATTGTATACGTGTTTGCATTTCCCACTAATGGACCTTCATCCTGATCAGCCAGAGGATGAAGCCATGGTTCTTTCTGTGTTTGTGTGAGTGCTGTATATACATGTTGTGTATGTGAGTTTATGTGTTGTACCTACTGGTAACATACATGCTCAGCCTTATTGTTCGTTGGACCTGGCAACACGGAGCTGCAGCAGCCCCACCTCTAACAGGCTACTGGATTCACCCCACTCTCTATGCCCCTCAAAAGCCACACAAAACTCGTCTCAAAAAACTGATAGCAACATGTCCTACAATACCCAATTCAGTACCCCGAGACTGGGAGATTAAATAGCACATCAGAATGATGAGAAATGCAGAGGCACCTGAGCTAACCAGTGCTGTCCATAGCAGACATGCACATGACACAACAGAGCATCATATAGTACTGCTGTCTGTCCTGGGTTTCCCAGAGGTTAATTATCCCTGCTGGTCCAAGGAGTTGGGAGGGGCTGCAGCTGGGCGGGGCTGCAGCCAGGATAAACAACCAAACCAGCCAATGGCATATTCAATACCACACTGCACCCTGCCCCTATATAAACGGAGGGCTGGTCCATGGTGGGGATGCATGTTTTCAATTTGCTTCAGTGTACAGTTTCAGTGTGGCTGGAGTAGGGAAAGTTGGTGTCTTGGACATAGGCTGAGCCTTCCTGGCTTCTATCACTTGCTTTGTCTAGCATTTTGTTAGTACTGGTGTTTTCTTCTCTCATTATGTTGTTTTATTAAACTGTCCTTATCTCAGCCCATGGCGCCTCACCTTTTTTCCCTTCCTCCCATTTCTCCTTCCCATCCCACAGAAGGGGAGGGCTAGGGGGAAGCAGTGGGTGAGTGGCTGAGTGGTGTTTAGCTGCCAGGAAAGGTTAAACCATGACACTGTCTTAGGTCTCAAAATGTTATTATTCTGCACTACAAGAGACCTTGTGACTCTGCTGCTTCCTAACACCATCTCAGCTCAGACTCTCCTTTCCCTGGTGTCTGCATACCACACATTGCACAGTCCAAACAAGGGCTGAGTGGATGCATGTATTTATGGGAGGTAGACAGGACTTGCACCTTCCATGGTTCAGGCAAGAGCTGTGACCACTTCGCTGTGAAGTCAGTCTCCTCCAGCTCAGTCACTCATTCATGGTGGTGTTCTCAGTTACATCTCCACTGGCTGGAGAAGGAAGGCAACTGAATGTTGAAAAAGGGCTTGGTGGTGGTTTCGCTAGAGCAATGCTATTGATCCTTCTCCAGCCATGTATATTACACAGCTGAAATCTAGCTGGGAAAGAAAACCATCATTGTTTTCCACAGTGGATCAGAGTTGTCTTGTATACTGGAGACAGCAGAAAGTATTTCTGCTGGACATTGCTATGACAGTGCTTAATATTATCAATCCAGAAGCTGTCCTATGGTGGCCCTACCTAAGCAAGAAAGGCTGTGTACCTGCAAAGGAGACTGCACAACAGTTCTTTAAACTGTCAGGCAACATGATTCGGATTTTGCAATATCAATTCTGCTTCAACCAGTCTGGTGCTCAGACATGGTCTGAATCTTGTTTAAGTTGGAAGCAGCAGTGTTACCACATAAGATGAAAAAAAGAANACAGACTGATCCCCATCTCACTACAACCTCCTTTCAGGTAGTTGTAGAGGGCAACAAGGTCTCCTCAGAGCCACCTTTTCTCCAGGCTAAACACCAGTTCCCTCAGATGCTCCTCGCAGGACTTGTCCTCTAGACCCTTCCCCAGCTTTGTTGCTTCAGACATGCTCCAAGACCTCAGTGGCTTTCCTGTAGTGAGGGGCCCAAATCTCAACAGAATATTTGAGGGCCAGCCTCAGCAGTGCTGAGTACAGGGGAACAATCCATCACTGTCCTACTCCTGCTGGCAATACCATTTCTGACACAAGCCAGAATGCCATTAGCCTTCTTGGCCACCTGGGCACATGTCTGGCTCATACAGCTGGCTCATTCAGCTGGCTGTGGATCAACACCCCCAAGTCCTTATCTGCTGTGCAGCTTTCCAGCCACATCATAAGTTCATTATGACATCACCTGGATGATCTAACAGGTTACTCTGGCAAAAGAATGTAGAGAGAAAAGCTAAAATTTACAAACCAGAGCAGGTCAGATGAATGCAAGCTCCATTTTAAATTGGCTCATTAACACCCAGGCCAGGGCCTTGAGTGCACCAACAGGCCTTAACTGCCCTGACCAGCCTCACCTGGGATCTTCACTCCACAACCCCTGCCCAAGGACCTGGGAGCTACATTTAAGCCCTGGCTTGGGCATCCAGTCCTTGTTTGAGAGGCTACAGGTATATGGATTGGCAGCCCTGACTCCTGGGTGGACTTTTTTGGCCCTCTATTACAGTTCTGTCTCCCGTCCTGCCTCCAACTAATCCTGGCTGAACTCCTGGAACAGAAGCTCAGGATGTACTCCAGATCTGGTTCTGCACCTGGTCTTGTCTGTGCCCATCAGTGGGCCCTGCTACCACCATCCTGCTCAGCTCATTTACTTTAAATTCTGCAGGATTGGAGCACTATGCTTTGACTGTTCAAGGCAATGCCTCTGCTGAGGTCATCCTTGGCTCCCAGCTCATCATGCCTCATGGAGCAGATCAACTCTTGCTGTTCCCTGGCAGCCTGTACTGCATGGACAATACCTATGCAAAAATCTCTGATGTTATTGTGCCCTTAATACGCTCATATTACAGGTGAATCCATGGTACCTGTTACTCCTATGCTCTGATGAAACCAGGAAGTGAAACTGCTGCCAGGACTGGTGAGAGCGCAAACCAGGTGATGTATTGTGATGTCATCAGTGATGGCGCTGAGTTCTTCCAAACCACCCTGTTACAACAAAACTTGCTGCCTCAGATACCACTCACATACCGCTTCTCTTCACAGTACCACTTCTTAAAAAAACAAACACCAGGGAAGCCGTATCATCAAGGCTGTGCCTGATGATGCTGGCAATTATGAGTTTCTAGTCCTGGGAGAATTCTAGTGGACTCTTCAGAAGAGACTAGCAACACTTGCATCCTCTCTTTTCTTAGACATACTCTTCTGTGTAAGAAATGGACTGACCTAAGTGAAACAAGGTATGAATAGAAAGTGGAAGTCTATCTATTTTTAAAAAACCCAGTGGCAGGGTATTTCTATCCTTTTTGGCATTATGCCACGGACTGAGCAGTTGCAAACAAATCATTTGACTTTTGTATCTATTTAGATTAATATATATTAGCTGTTTAAAGAAGATTTAAGAAATGTAATTAACGAGTAGCCTTGAAGGCTCCAAGGAGCCCTTATTGTGGTCTTCCAGTATCTTAAGGGGGCCTACAAGAAAGCCAGTGAGGGACTTTTCAGGATGTCAGGTAGTGGTAGGACTAGAGGGAATGGATGAAAACTAGAGCTGGGTAGATTCAGATTACATGTTAGGAAGATGTTCTTTACCATGGAGGTGGTGAGATACTGGAATGGGTCGCCCAAGAAGGTGGTAGAAGCCCCATCCCTGGAAGCCTTTAAGGGGCTCTGAGCAATCAGATCTAGTGGGAAGTGTCCCTGCCCATGGCACAGGGGTTGGAACTAGATGATCTTTGAGGTCGCTTCCAACCCTGACAATTCTTTAATAAATAAATAAATAAATATTTCCCCTCAGTGTGCCAATCAGTATTATGTTACTCATTCTCCAGGTTCTGTGTTAAAGTCAGCCTGGTCAGCTGCTGGAGAATTTCTGCTTTAGAGCACCTCCTTCAGAGCATCCTCTCCTTGGCTTTGGACAAAAACCGTATGTGATCTAAAAGGTACATAGACAGAAGTCACTCAAGGATTTTTCCTGTTATTTGCAAAATATGTCACTACACTTACATAAAAAATACATCAATTAAAAAAAAATCTTAACAGTGGCAAAAGCTGAGTAGCATGTGCAAACTAGTGTTTAAAGATTCACAGGTCCTTTTTTCCTTAAAAAATAGTAAAAGAGGAGTCAAGAGCTGTGAGGAAGCCTTAGTAAGTTCTCCTTTGCACTTGAGATTGCATGTCCTTAAAAATGTGTGTTCTGGAGAGAGAGGTTCTGCTCTTCAGTACTATAAAAAGCTTATCAGGAAGGATTAGGGTTGGACTAGATGATCCCTGAAATCACCTTCTAACCTGATATACTGTGATACTGTTTGTTTCATTTCATAATCATCAGGGGTTTTTAAAAAATATATAAACTTTTTCCACTAACTTTCAAATTTATTTTTGTTTTGTGGATAGGCAAAATGAAGAGCATATTTGATTTAAAGAGCAACAGTTCAAGTTAGGTGTCTGTTATGAGTGACCTTCAGAGGCTTTTCAGAAAAGGAGAATATGCTACTCTTACCTGTCCCCCCATCTTGGAGAGCAAGTTTCTCCAGGTAAAAAGGCATTCAAATGAAATCATTTGGCATGCTCAAGATAAAATTGCTTGCAATGATTACCCTTTTTTTCCCTCCCTCAGCTCAATAGGTATTCCTCATTCATTTATTCTCACTATTATTCTTCTGTTTGCTATACAAATATGGATATGTTTCCCTTTTTCTATAGACTCGTTCTGCTCACACTTTAAAGCTGATAGTCCAGAAATCCTGCAACAGCAATGCTGCGAATTAGAGGAGGACAGAGTGATGTTTGCACTTTTCCTTGTCAGTCCCTCCTCCTTCCTGTAGCAACAGCTAGGACTGTTCTAGCAAATTCCTGGTTCTGTGCTATCTCATTAAGGTTTTTAGCCATTGATGTTAGTTCAACTTAGCCTAAATGGCAGACAGCCTTTCCCAGCCAATCTCCCCACACTTGTAAATTCTAGTATCCTTGCAGGCAATATCACTACCCTGCCTGTCACTTACCTTAAGCAATAGCCAAAGAACTCTGCAAGACTGGCAACAGTCTATGCACCTACTATTGCATTCACAGTGTGTCTCAAACACTTGAATTCCATTTACATGGTGTATTTCAACAGTGTTTTTCATTATCTCACTTTGTGAGAAAACACCTCCATCACTGACACATTTATATCAAAATGGAAAACAAAACAAAACCCCACACCAAAAAAACCCAACAACAAAATCCCCAACAACAACAACAACCAAACAAACAAAAACCCAAACCAAAAAAACGCATCTTTTCACATACAGTCTCTCACACTTGGGAGGAGACTCTACTAGATATCCACAAATTTAATGTATTGCCCTCCCTCAAATTCCTTCGTTGGAGACAATCTTTTTTTTTCCAATGCCTATCCAAACCAAACCCTGACAATGGTACATAACATGTGATTCAATCATATGCATCAACTTATTCTTAATCTCCTTTTATTTTCTCTTTTTTATCTTTCTGTAATTTCATGTCTTATATAAGTTATCTGGGATCTTTTTCCAATCTGTGTTAGTACAGCATGTAGAAGGATCCTGGTTCATAACCAGGTCTCATTTGTATCACAGTAATACTAACAAAGACAGTGAATCATGAGAATGCTGTGCCTTTTCCATCATGTTTACTCTAAGAGATATTCAAGATAATGGTGGTCAAGAAGTTTCTGACCACAGCAATCAGATACCGAATGATCTGGACTACACAAGAGCCAGTGATTTCCAATCTTCCTTTATTCAGATTCTATCCTTTCTTTTCATTCATATACATTCCTGTCTCATTAGTTCACATTCCTCCCGCGCCTCACCAGCTCAGTACATAAGCTCTAGGGCCCCCAAGCCAGAACACGATGAAATGTATTGGTGGTATATTCTCTAGGAGATCATATGAAAAATGTCAGTGTTGATGAGGCTTTTTTTGTTGCTGGTGGCTTTTTTGTTCAGGTTAATCAAAGAGGGGAACCGATTTCTGTCCATAACCAACCCAGCTATGTGACCATGGGCATCTGTGCAGCTAATCCCAGTTCACCAACGCTTGATGTGATGCTTGTAGCATGTAAGGTGCCCCTGTCACCACAAGTAAGTATGACAAACTTCTGGCAACTGTCAGAGCACCCATCCCATGTGGAACATCTAGTACTTACCAGGTGAGTTAGCACTGAGAAGTCTTAAATATTTATTTGAAGAGTAAATAAGAAATA
>WEIS01031656.1:0-19186 GCA_013389965.1 Todus mexicanus | reverse complement strand
TGGGGCTCTGTCATCAGCAAAGCGGTCATGGGCTGTTGTTGGTCCTGCCNCTGGGGCTCTGTCATCAGCAAAGCAAAGTTGTTGGTCCTGCTGGTGTCAATGGCCATGCCCATGCCCACCGGTGTTCCCTTGCCCTGGTGCTCTGCCCTAGGACAGACAGGATTTGGGCTTTGGACCCTTCCTAGGCAAGGCTCAGCGGCATGCACAGAGAAAGCTTAAAGACAAAGCGAATTGAATTACGGATCTGCCCTGTTTTGTAATGAGAGTGAGGTGCTTTGTGCTCCTACAGCTACACTCTTCTGTGGTGAGGGTGACACTGGAGCTTGTCCCCAGGGATGATGGAGGAGGCAAGGGGTGCTGGGCTGTTGCTGCACAGTGAAGGGTTTCTCCCTTGCATAGGGCTAAACACTGGGGAGTATCAGTCCCATCATACCTGTTCCTCCTAAAATCAAGGGAGCTTCATCCTTTAATGTCACCCGCAGCCAGAGGGGCTGTCTGTGATTGCAGTTATCTGAAGAGCAGGCAAATGTCAACCCATCATGGGGAGTGTGGGTTAAGTTTTAATCAGCAGGCCAGTTACGGCTCCTAATTTATTTTCCTTCATTTAGACAGGATTTGCTGCATTGCATGTGATCTTGTGAATATTTATAATGAGATTTTTGTGTGTGTGTGCTGCTTCTGTGATTAACCAATTTGGTACTTCCCAAGGACATGCACAATGAAGGTTACAATGAAAAAAGGCCCAATCTTTTCTTGGTGTTATCCTTTGAGCATTAGCAGAATTGTGTCAGGAGTGACTTTGGCTTCTTCATGTTCACTATGAAGGGTTTTTCACAGCCAGACAATGCTGTCTTGCTTCAGGTCTACTTGCTACCCGCAGAACCCGAAAACACACCTCTGCTCTGCCCCCACCTCCAACCCTGCCTTCACCTGTGAAAATCCCTGCCTTAACCCCAGTAGAGCCAAATGGTTTGTCCCTGTCACATCCCCTGCAAAATCTCATTGTGAGAATTTCCAGGTGCCTGCCATGTGGATGGGTAAGGTCAGAAATTGAGAGGAAACAAGAGGAGCTTGTGTTTCCACCCCCACAGCACTTGGGTACCACTGAGGCACTTGTGGTCACACGGAGTGATCCTGCAAAGTGTCTGTGGTCTGGTAGTACAGCTCAGAGAGGATTTTTGCTGGGCAGGGTGACCCAAACCTCTGATGCATCATCCCCAGTCAGGCTCTGGAGACAGCTGCCTCACTGCCTCTTACGAATTTCAGCTCCTCTCACTGCAGTTATTGATTTGCCACCAGACTCGAGGGATGGGGATATCCATAGCAAGGAAAGCCACAACCAGGCTGAATAGCTGCTGTGCAGCTTGTTCACGTAGCACCGTATCTCGTGCCAGCTCTTTAGCTGTTTGAGGAAAAACTTGCACATGTGAAGTATGCACCTGGGAGCCTCCACATTTGCAATTGTTCCTGCAAATTGCAGCCAACCGTGCTTCAAGCTTTGCTGCGATTTGGGGACAGGAGGTCAAAGTCTGGCAATGAAACCATTTGGCCCTGAGGTTTTGAGAGAGAACAATCTTGAGGACATGATTAACACGCAGTTACTTGGCTCCTATTTATTAGCCTAGCTCAATACAACCAAGCCAGTTCCTTGTATCAGGAAATCTGGCCAGTTTATGGGTTTATTCTGCTGTGAACAGACAAGCCGCGGGATGCTGTCCTGGAAATTGTTTGGTGCCCTCAATTATTTTTTCCAGGAGCTTTCTTTGTTCAGCCTGCTTCCCAGGTGACTGCCTGGCATCATTTGGAGGGCAAAAAGTACTCTTATTTGTCTGCACTGTGACGGAGAGCTTGTAAACTGTCTGGCTGCAGATAGGATAGAGGGTGGTAATTAAAATGTGCTCTCGGAATACAGAAAGAGGCTGCAGACAAGTATTTATCAGGTCCTAAGTCTTCAACAGGCTGGTAAAACACCAGTGTGTATTTAAAACAACAGCTTAATTAAATGGAGATACAGTTTTAACCTTGCCTAGGAAAATTCTTGGCTTAGTATCTCTAAAGTGTGCATTCAGAACGGGAAGGACCAGAACATGCACAGAAAGAAATTTGGGTTGCTGGCCAAAAATACCCCAGAGTGCAGTCAAGGGATAAAGGACTTGACTGGGCTTCAGGAGAACGACCCTTGTTTTGCTGCTGGCTGCTTCCCCAAGTGCCCCCTGTTCTCTGCATCCCCTTTGCTCTGCCCATGGAGAGAGGAAACAAAATGAAGGTTGGTTTGTAGGGAGCAGAGCTGCAGGAGGCAGCTGATACTGCCCTCCCAACTCACGGATCCTTGTTCACCTGGGCAGCGTTGCCTGCGCTGAGGGCCTATGGGATGAGTTTGCCGAAAACAAGAATTGTAGGGGTATAAATGGCAAACAAATGGGGCTGAGCCTGCAGTAAGACAGGGAGGAGGGGGACATGGTGGCTTCCAGTCACTGACCCGAGCTGGTGCCATCTCATCCTCTCCCCAAAGCTGTACCAGGCACAACCCAAACGGTGTTAAATCCCAAGCAGGACAATCCCCTGCTTCCCTCAGGCCTTGAGACCAAGGCTTCATGAGCTGGATTTTGAAAAATGCTAATGAGACACAAATTGAGCCTGGCCGGTTTCTGCGTGCCCAGCAATGCTTCTCTGTTTCTCTGAGGGCTGTTCAATGGGCTGCTCTGCAGAGTGTCCCTGATGAGCGGGGAGCTCTGTTAAACCAAATGAAGGGTTTGACCTCGGCTCCCGCAGCCCGACGTGGTTTATTTTTGGAGTGTCACACAAGTGTGCCAGGGGACCTCCTGCTCTGGAGCGCTCTGTATGTGCAAGGAGACTGTGCTGGTCGCAAGTGATGTCCGTCTGCGAGCACCCTGGCAGGGACCAGCTAATCATGCCTTGGTTCAGTCCTTTGAGGGCTTTTGGTTCTTGTTACGAAGCCGTTCCCAAAGACGAGTGTAAAGAACCGCAAGCGCCTTTCTCCCTGTCTGTTTGCATTTGTGGGATCTGACCTACTTCTTGTTATTTGTAACACAAAAGCCTCCCTTGTTTTCTGGCTTGCAGTGAGCTCCTGCAGGAGTGCTCAGGGCCTGGGGGCCATGCTCAGCTCCGGGAGACAATCCTGGCCTCTCACACCGCACTGAGCTTCAGGCAGTTTTGGGGGGTGGGTGATGCCACCTCCATACATGGTGACCAGGATGTGTTCCCAGCCCTGCTGCTCTGACTTCACCCTCCTTGCACCCAAGCTCAGAGATGTTCCTCCTGCTGTCGGGGCTATCAGGGCTCAGGGGTTGCTGCCTTTGTGTAAACCCTCAGCAAGAAACTCTGCAAAATCTTACTTTTTTTGAGGCCACAGCCTCTACCTCTTTCTGAAAGGACGAGGGTGGTTAAGCCACTGCAGAGTGGGGAGACCTCAGTCCCTGAGCAGCATCACTTGATGTGGCAACATTGCAGTTAAAGCAAGGGGTGAAGTGGAAGCGCAGAAGCTGCTCCTCCTGCGCCCATACCCCAGGCTGACCGTGCCTCGATGCAGAGAAGCACGCTGCTCCTCTTCATTTGCAGCAGCAACGTCCCATGTCCATGTGTGTGTCTGTGTGCCAGTGGCTGCACTGGTCCCCATGGGGAGATCAGCCTTTTCTTTGAGGACATACAGAAAACAAGGACGTCATGAAGGACGTGGCTGAGCTGCTGTGAGGAGTCCCAATGGATTTTGCAGAGACCTTTTTCTTTTCCCTCTACTCACCCGAGAGCCGTCTCGGGCTGTTATATGCACTGAGGATTTTGGAAGGACTGAGCTCTAACAGTGAGGAAACATTAATATATGCTCTTTTCCCTCGTAAATATTTCTTCAAAAGACACTGCAGCTATCTGGGATGCTCCTACACAACAGCAAGTCATAAATGATGGTTTTTTTCAAGCAGAGTAGACTGGAAGCTCAGTTAAATACATCAAATTAACTGTCAGAATAATCTTCCAGGACTTGATGAGCCCAAAGATTAAACGACATGTTATTTCTTCTCTGTGCTTTTTTTATCTTAGCAAAAGGGATTTGCAGTAGATTCCAAAATCCATATTTTAAATGAATTGCAAATAGTTTTTTGTAGACTTGGCCCATATGAAAAGGATTATTACCCAAAACAACCCCTCTGTCAGGGGGAATGTAGGTTAAAGAGAAAGGGGAATGTAAATAAATGTAAAGGCTTTACAGTGAATTCTGCAGGGGGCATGTTTATTTTCTCTTTTGATTCTGCAAGCCTGGCTTCCTATGCAATTAAGGGGTCTAGCTCTTCATTGCAAAACATATGATCATTTCTTTTTTGTGTCATCGGTAAATATTTGGGCTGAAACTGTTTAAACATAAGCTTTCAATAATCTTTGTTTGGCTTTTCCCTGTTCCCTGACTGAGTCTTGGTTTGAATTTCCATAGACTAAAAATACATGATTTTGTTTGAAGAGCTCAGATCATCTTGTTCATTTTGCTGTTTATCTGTTACCAGGAAAGTCTAATCCTTCTTTGATTGATGCTTGATGTCACGTAGTTAATCAGCGATACAGGATATGCAGCAGGGAGTTATTCTTAACCACGTTCTTCAGGTACCTGAGCCCACTGCTGACAGCGCATCCACTGATATTAAATTGTATTGCCCTAACAAAACCTACTGCCGTGGGTCAGGAGCAAAAATGTTAACAAACAGATGCAAAAAGGTGATAAAAGACAGAAATGGCAGAGGATATTAGGAGGCACAGGGCAAGGAGAGATTGGTAGCAGTCAATCCTGATTTTCAAGATAACAACATGACTCTGAGGCACCGTTCCCCACATTGTTCAGGCTTGAATAGTGACAGGAAAGGACGGTGGCTGCCCAAGCCCTGGCTTCAGTCTTAGCTGTGATCTTTGTCCAGGGTTCTGGATTTCAGCTTTCCTTCTAGGATATTTTATGGGGAATAGCTGGTGATTAATTTATTTAAAGACCTGTAAGGTAAAGAAGCAGGGAGAGGTAAAGCAAACCCAAGCTTCTGAAGGCTTTCCCCACTTGCTGGGCTTCTGGATGTTCATGTCGAAGTTAAAAAGTAACTTTAATTACAGGCATCTAGAAAGAGCCATAATCATCTGTCATTCATGGTGACAGGATGACATCTCCTGTTTGGCTGGTTCAGCATTACCATTCGCAATCTCAAGAGCTCAGGCTACAATCCTAACTACTTCTGACAACCTCGGGAGATGAGTTTGACATTTTGGATGTATGTGTGTGCAGGAAGGTTGTATGGCAGTGCAGGTATGTGTTAGAGCCTTCTGCAGACAAAGAGCAAACACGTAATTGCTTTCTGAACAACTTGTAGTTTGGATAAAAGGCAAAATCATCACGACAGAAGAAAGCACTGAAGGTGCGGTACCCCAGTGCCCTCTGTACAGCTTGTATTGCAGATTCACCACTACGTCCAGAGTTCCATTAAGGTAGATGCTGTACATCCCTAGTGACATTAAACTTCTCCAAATAGCCCATAGATGAAGTGTGATAAGTCATTAAACTGTGGCAACTCAGTTGTGCATCTTATTGTTGCTCAATCCACCCTTTTAGCTGGGAACAGATGCAAAACCAGTCTCCCATTTCCGTGAAGCAGGGTTGCGGGCTGCCCGCTGGATCTGTAACCTGGACAGAAGGGATCTTCTGAGAGCTTTTACTTCATAGATTTTTTTGTGTCCAGGATTAAATGCTTGTTTGAAAAAAATAAACAAAAACTAGTAGCTATTGAGAGCTGGTCTGTTTGTACCTCTACATCTATGATGCTACGATTGCAACTGTCATCAAAATCTGGCTTGAGGGTGCCTAAATCGAAGAAATGGAACACCAGACCCAAATAATGGGTTCAGCACGCTGAGACTCACCAGTTCAGGGCTGGTAAGCGCCCACGTGCAGGCTAACAGACGGCCAGTATGACATCTCTGTGCATAGCAGGACATCATAATGTCAGATCTTTTTCGGCTGGGTGGCTGTGGGGTTTTTTTCCCCTGACAGATATCAGTCTCTTGGAGAGCTGGCATCTCTTGTATCCTTGTTGGCTCTGGCTTCTCTAAGTGTCTGCATAAAGTGGGCCCGCTGGCTTCTGCTCAGCTCAGAGCTAGGTAGGAATCAGGAGACCCTGCTTGCATCGCTGCAGTCTCTATGAGGAATGCAGCAGCTTCCTCGTCTTGATTAATAATGTATCATGAGAGATGAGAGCCATTTACCTGCAAAATTTGCTAATGATGTGTTATATTAATAGTAGCAGAAAGGAAGAATAAAGAAGAAAAAAACCCAATAAATAAATCGCAACCCCAAGTCTGAGCTAAATAATCTAAGGAGTGTCCCCTGTGATCATCTTGCTACAGACTAGATCAATAGCAACATCTGAATGAAGCCAGGAGAGTGGCTCTGAGCCCAGAGCTCTGCAGCACTGGCAGCATTCACAGCCCTTATCATGGTTTATTACACAAATGTTTTCCCTGCACATCGCAAGGTTCCTGCTTGGCTAATATACAACCATTGTCGAAATAAATATTTTGTTAATTTTTTCTTGCTAGAGGAGAGATCAAGCAGTAACTCTCCACTGCCACTGGGAAAGGATATGCAAAAGGTCAGGCTTACATTAGACACGGAATGCAGATAGAAGAGGCAATCTGTGCTCATTCTGCCCTTTGGGTGGATGCTAGACGTTGCAAAGTCTGGTGTGCAAAGTATTTATTTTTTATACCTAAGGAATGATGTTTGCGATCTGGACTCTTGAGGAAGTTGGTAAGAATCTCTGCTGGGTCTTGACATGGGATTTCTAACATGATGAATTTCTTTGTTTGCCGTGTTTATTTTTCTCCCTCAACTGAACCAGTCTCGTAGTGTTTATTGTGTAGTTCATTATTTATACCGCAGCATTCAGCTGCCCTCATCGGATCAGCTCCCTCTGTGCAAACACACAGTGGGAAAGTCCCTTCTCTAAAGAGCCTTAGCCATTGGTGCTAATTAGAAGACAAAGGTGACTGCTGCTCTCTCCTACTTTGTTCTCACTCACAATAACAGGCAGTTTGTTTTCCACTATGTCCCGGGAGGCGATGGGATTGTATCTCCCTTGGGTCTTTTGCCAAGAGCCAGCGCCTCCAGGGTGCAGGTTCTGAGCTGTTGGTGGAAGATTTGTCCATTCTGTGAACAGATGAAGACTTGCAAAATACTCCTTTCCTGCAAGACATTGAAGTCTTAGTGTGCCATTGTTTTTTGTAACATAAAATAAATAGCCATGAGAAGCTGTCACCCAGGTGTCTTTAATGTTAAGAAACCTTGCTGTTCCTGACAGGAATGCTGCAGGAGGTGAGGTTGCAGTAGCATCCTCCAAACACGCTGCCTTGACTTTGAGGACTCAAAAGGACTTCAGCTGCAACTTCACCTTTTGTCTTTATCTTAGAGCTTTCCAGTCTCTATTTGGGAAGATATGAGGAAATGGTTTCCCACATTCCAGATTATCACACAAGGGGAGCATGATCTACAACGAAAGTTAAAATGATTTATAATGTAGAAGGCTCCAAAGGATATGGAACACAGGGGATGAGAGAACTGCTGGAATGCAGTCTTTTGGCAGCTCATGAAAGCTCAGTAATGATCTTGGAAACGTATTGATCCAGGGATTAGCATGAAAGGCATCCAGCTAGGATGCTTTGTTCTGTTTTGGGTGGCATCACTGGAAACCTTGAGGAAGGTCAGTAGATCCCATTGACTCTCAGTCATTCCAGCTGGAAGACGAGCATGAAGCAAAGACCTCATGGAGGACCAGATGCTGTATCCACACTTATTGTTCCGTGGAAAGTAAAATAAGAAAATGCTTTTCATTTGTTTGAGCAGCTGTTGTTCTCCAGTGAATCTTCTACTTCATCATTTTCAAATACAAGACGGCCAAGTAACTGTACATATTTCAAATCATAACTAAAGTATAATTGAAATATATAATTCTGTTGCCACTGAAATGGTATGAGAGCTTTGATAGCGCAGTCAAAAGGGTTACAAGAGTAGTGATGGAGAAAAAGATGGTTGTGCTAGCCAGGCACGTTTCTCTTGCCTGTGTTGCACGCACAGAGCTTTTTGAGAGAGGCCAGGAAAGTAACATTGTGAAATACGTCCTGGAGTATCTGAAATGGTTTTCGTTTTAAAGACAGCTGCTGTCATTTGCTTCCCCAGCTCCATCTCAGCTATTTCTGCAATGAAGGCCACTCAAACACACGCGGATGAATGTGCCTAAGAATGCAGACTCGCAGTGGGGATAGGCTGCAAAGAATGCTGTATACCTTATAGGAAGATAAAGCCACTTCAAGAGAGAAACAGAAAGCTGACACTTTGCACTGTAGCTCTCCTCTGAGCCCTGCACAGCTTCATGTGTTGGGATGGGAGAATTTGAGACCGCACATGAGATCAAATGCTGACTCCTGCACCCAGACTGTGCTGCTCAGCGGCTGCACTGGTTCTCTGGCTCCAACACCTCATGCACGAAGAAGTGCATGTCCACCACAATGCTTTACTGCCCAAAGCACCACAGCCAACAATCCTGTGCTCTGAGTGCCATGCTAGGCTGGTGACATACAAATGGTGACACCTCTGCAACTGCAAGAATTCAGTAAGTGATTTTAGGCGTCTTTCATGATACGCAAGCCTGACTGCAAACTCTACAGCTCCTTAATTAATGACTCGCTGGCTTCATTCCTGATTCATAGCTCCTCCGTTTAGACTATTCCAGTCACATACACTCTTGAAACAGCTTTGGCTTTTATAGATGCAATCCAACAGATGAATAAATAACAATAAGCTCTGTCTGAAATACGTTCAGGAAAGGTTTGATAGGAACTAATTTATTTTACTTTAATATTTAGCAAGCCAATATATGAAATTACCTAACACAATGGTATATTAGCTGATGCACTTACTTTCTATTAGCTTTTGGTTGCTGACATTGAAAGGCTTAAGTGTATTTTTGGAGAGGGAGTTATGTAAGAGAGGGGTTTTTTTAAGAAAACCATATATTTTCAAGGTTTCCTGACATAAAAGTATATTGAAATAGTGCTGCATCACCAAATCTTTCAAGTATTGGTCCTTTATCTAAGCTTCAGCTTAAAAGCTTACCTCCTAGGTTGGTTTTAAGGAAGACACCACTGAGAACTCTGCCATAAAGACTACAGCTGATGCTACTGTCCTCAGGCACGAACTTCCCACCACATGGGTGAGGTGTCCCCAGGGCTTGGTTGCGCCCCCCAGGGATGGAGCATCAGCTTAGATCTCCTTGCCCTCAGCTCTGGGAGCAGACCTCGTTGCACTAATTCATCTCTAACATGAAAATGGAGCAACATTCACAGTGAGAATGAAACTCCAAATTAAATAAAGCAAAGCATTTTCTTGTGCATACTGTTCTTTGCTGGGAAAGTAACAGAGGATGCTCAGCTCCCTGCTAGGTGTGTTGTCCTTAAAGGGCACTGGTGTCTCGGGCAGTTCCTGCCACAGTCTGCAGCATCATGTTCAGGTTTGTCCGACAGAGAAACTCATCACAAGCATATGGGCAATCCTAGAAACTAGGAAGGCTAAAATGAACCTTAAGTAGTTTGGCTGCCCATGCACAAACAGTCTTTGCTTTGCCTACAAAATGTGGACAGACTCCTTGGAGTCATAGAAAACCAGAGAGGGTAGAAGAAAGAGCAGCCAAATATATTCCCCTGGCTGTAAATAGCCACGACTGCAGTTAAAACCTTCTGTCAGAAGCAATGCATCTGCATTACTGAAAACCAGAGCTAAAACAGTAAGGGTGAAAACTGGGAGAATAGTGGACTCACTGGCTTTGGATCTCCAAGATGTCCAGGAAGTGAAGGCAAACCTTTGAGAAGTCTGGCTACGGTGGAGTCTTTTCATTTTTAGAATTTTTCTGTTGTCTTCTGATATATGTTAGACAAAAGAAATAGTTCAAAAGAAGTATTTAGGCTTCAAGCCTGAAAATGAGAACCAGTTAGACATTTCACAGTATCTGAATTAAATAAATGTGTGAGTCTTTGCAAGAGAAGAAACGTGGCAACATTTTCTGAAAATCTCGTTCCCCTGTTTCATAGAAACAATAAAAAATTGAGCAAGGATAACTCTTTGAAAATTTTATGGTCGGTCTAGACAGTGAAGAAATATAAATGGAAATCTGTCTATCGCATACCAGGAGAATATGAAAGTTGAGTGTGTTGTACGCTTGAGCTGCTTTATTTGTACAGTCATTTATTCAGCAGTCATCCTGGTAGTTTTTCTACCCCTTCAACTTTGTGAAGTTGTAGCAAATGACACAGTTTCTCTACAAAGCTTTGTGTGGTTATATGGAAATTAAACTCTTTATTACTTAAAAAGGCCACATTGCTGTGGCATGTTTAAAAACCGGAATGATATCCTATTTAATTTTGGAACATTTAGCAGAAAGTAAGAAATCATTTAGTTCATCAAGAGACATGTCTAGAAAGTCAGTAACTTGAAATTAAGAGTTTGGCAAGGAAAGGCAGATAGACAATTCTAGGAGAGAAAATAAATTAAGAAAACAAAACTTTAGTGAGAGAAATCCATGCTGGTGTAATTTCTTCTAATGTGTGTAAGAAGGGATTTAAATGTCTGAGACTGGCCAGTGTGTAAAATAAAGAGTGCTCAGATATAGATAGGTCACTTCTAAGACAGAGAAGGTTAAGCGATTTTGAACACTAACAATGTCCCCAGGGTTCGATGGGATAAAATGAAGACAGAAGCATAACTGAAGAAAATAGCATATTGAGTGTACTAGAAAGAGATTCCATCAGTTAATTTCTGGGGTTAACGGTAATGCAGAACAACACAACATATGTCTGGCGGGGACCTGTGGAAGAGGAGAGGAAGGGCATGGAAGGGCAGTGGGGAAGAAATTCTCTTCTGTTGCCACCAAGTGCTTGTCCAGATCTCCAAGACATATCCAGCTCCCAAGGCCACAGGATGCCAATCTGTGCCTGACTGTCAAAGTGCCTGAGTAACCAAGCAACTCCAAATATATATACGTATATATTATACGTCTTACTCTCCCTCCCGTATATAAATATAGGTAGCAGTGTTCTGATATACCCAGCTCAGATTCTGAAACTGGTTTTCCATTTCTGTAATTCAGTCTCTGAACACAAGCTGGCTTTTTTTTTCTTCTTCGCCGGTGACCAAAAAATACTTTGCTACCTTTTGTGAATGACTCTCTGTCTATTTTAGTTCTGGTCCTTAACACCCTGAGCATCTCACAAGCCCTTCTTCTTACCCCAGCAAACCGAAGTTGTACTAAAGTGGTGATCTCCCACTCTGTAGAATTTGTGATGACAATTCCTGAGACAATTTAGCTGTGCTTTGAGGAATTAGTTAAACCTTCAGCTCTACCTAGAGCTGAGGACTCTGTGGGGGTGCTGCATGAAAAATAGATAGCATGAGACAAATATAGAAGCTGTCAATGGAAGCTTATTTCAGGCATGTCCCCCAAACCCACCAGTCTATTATTCTAGCCATAAATTTGTCCTTCAGTGTTTGTTTTCTTGTCTTAGAGTCTGAAAGGCCTATTTCTAACATTGTGAAGCCTCAGCTGTCATATCTGCTTTCCTCTTATTGCAAGCTATGCACTGAAGCACCGTGCCCTTTCATATCAAATACGTCATTAAAATAGATCCGTTTTCCCATTAGAAATAAGCTCTGGGTGCAGTTACTTCAGCATTTTCTCCAGCAGGAAAGCCAATCTAAGACATCCTCACCTTTCTGACCTGTTTCTGCCACGTGTACAGTTTCCATCCCCTCACATGTACCTCAGTGTGGGGCTGCCCCGGGAATTCGATCCATGTGGATTAAAACCACAAGCCCTAGCACAGCAGAAGGGGACATTGACCCCGGTATGGAGGGGGGGAACACATCCTTGCAAAGACATCTTAAAACATCAGTAATGGCTGTTTCTGCTGCTTGCGGACGCTGCCCAAAGCAAACACTGCAAGTAGTGAAAAACCTGCCCCGAAACCTTTATGCATTGCTCAAGCAGCCAGCTAGAGACCAGAATCATTTGTTTATTTTCAGTGGCACCCTCTTTAGGCATTTCCCCAAACCAAATTAACACCCTTACATCCCCAAATCAATTCAGCTTCCGCATTTTGCTATGATTAGGTAACGTGCTGTTATTTATTTAATCCTCTTTGGAAACAGCAGAGCTGCTGTGAACAGGAGAGTCGTGTTTATTTGCAGGTATTTCAAATTCATTATATTCCCGTACTCACAGATACATAGAGTGATTTATATCCCGGTACAGAGAAACCCATTTAGTGAAACAAAACACAAGCCTCTAAAATACAGATCAGGGTGAGCCTTAAAAGCTGAAATGCAATCTCATGTCTTCTTCACAAGCACAGATCTCCCAAAGGACTACAGCTCCCAGCATGCAGCGAATGTCACGGCATTTGTGGCACCAGGGTGCCAGCTTGCATGAAGAAGCAATTAACCTGCCTTGGCAAAACAGGAGAATCATCACGGCAGCTGCTCCATATTCCTGAAAATTTGGTGCAGCTGCCAGGTTGCAAGTTTACCCTGCACTTTAAGCTAGGGAAAATTTGCAAGCTGTTTGACATACTGGTTGTTGGGAGGAAAAGGGATGCTAAAAATGACTTGTGGAGAGCTGGGTAAATACTGTGATATTGCAGGAAGACAAATGAACGCATAAAAGCACCTCTGTGAACAAATATTAGTGGGGTGTGTTTCCTTTTGAGAAAATCCTTTGAGTTAAACATGCTAAGGAGCAGAACAAAAGGTAAAATGTATCACAGTGGGTGTTTGCATCCACAGCACTCTAATGAGCTGCTCCACCTAGTGAATGACCCTGTGTTCAGTGTTTTGGGGATAATGCCAAAAAGCTGCAGCTCTGTGACACGTGCAGACCCCTCCGTAGAGGTTTTGTGCTTCTGCCTTCAGACAGCGTCACTGGCGAGCTTGTGGCCAACCTTGCCAGCCAGCTGCTACCACAGGGCAGGCTGTGTCCCAGGTCCCAGGAGGGAAGCAGACATCTTGTCCGTCATTTCCAAACCACCTGCTGTAGTTTGTTGTTATTTAGGTGCATATGAAACTTTAGCTTTATGTGAACTTGAGTTTTTGTGAAGAGACATGGCTTTGCTGGTGCTTATCACCCCAGGAGAGGACAAGGGCCTGGGTTAATTAGATTTGAATTACCAGTTCAATCTGCAAATATCAGCTAGAACTGGCTGGAGAGCAGCAGCATCCGTCCCACCCATCCTGAGCTTCTCTGTCTGCATGGACAGGAAAGACTTTTGCTGGAGATGAGATCAGGCAGGCAGCCTGAGGTGAGATGTGGATTAAAATCACCTCACCATGGTGAGGAGGGAGAAACCACACCTTGAATCCGAACGGGATGGGTGAGCATGCTGGATTTTGGTATCTCCACCTCTTTTAAACCAACCCAGTGTTCCCACAGACTGCAGCAGTGCTTCAAGTCTTTCAGCATCTTCCCCTTTCTCATGCTAGGCTCTATCCAGACCCCAGTGTGCACATCTGTTGGGAAGCCGGGCTGGCTCCAGGGTGCCTTGCATGGGAGATCTAAACACTGTCCTCAGTATAGGGATGTCAAGTCCTTTTGAACCATTCTGGTTCTTTTCCCTGGGGTAAAGAGAATGGATGAGACATTAAGTGAGGAGAATAAACCCTCTTTCTTCTTTCAGCTGATTTTGCAAAATCTTAAAAATAGCAGAACCAATTTGTGTTTTCTCTAGTCCTGTTCACTCAGAGTTAAGGTCTCGGGTGTGTATTTTTACAAAATGTACATCTATAAAAATCTTCACCTCCTCTTCTTCTCCCCCTCACACATGCGAACACATTGTAGCACTTGAAATTCTTCAGTTGCTTGGTGAAAAAAAATACTCCAGAGAACGATCAAAGGTTAATGAAAAGTTCAGCCAAGGAGCAGACCCCAGCAGAGATAGCAGTTCTTTAAGCCTTTCAAACAGCTGACAAGAAACCATCAACAAGTATTTGTGGTCAGGGATAAAGAGAAACATCTCTTTGAACATAGCCAAGCATGAAACCTCCACGGTAGTTACCTTATAATGGTATCCCTACATGTCAAACCGTGTCATTTTTATGAAGAAGAGTGATTTATATATGACAGCAGCAACTTTTTACAGCCCTCGGGGGCTGTGACTTCAATAGCCGAGATCGAGTAGTAGAACTGTAGACTGCAACCCTGTAATAAATGGCAGTGGGAGGAAGATGAGTGTTGCGTTCTTGTTCCTGTTACCAGACTTTAATAAGTATTGCCTGTGAGTACAGACAATTTGCTTTCAGAGCTCAATAAAAATTGTCTTTGTGGAGCAGTGCTTTTTTTTATTATTATTTCACTCCTTTTTTGTTGCTTTGTTTTTGCCCTGGGTTTCTCATCTTTTAAAATAGAACTCTCCTGCAAGTTTTTACTTTGATGCCTGGGAAACTCTTAAGGATATTTATTTATGTTTTGCAGATGTTCATGTTACAAAGTGAATGTGTCTGTGTTACTAGAGTACCAAGAGCTCCACTCACATGAAAGAGTGGTCAATAGTCCTTCAAGAAAGGGGATCAGGGTTGCTGCAATGGTTTGTTTGGACCAGAACCTACTTCTGTCTGAGGTCTGAGAGACCTTAGGAAAGACAACAACAGCAGCAGCCAGTGTCTTGATGGTCTCAAGAGCAAGTCACAAGAAAGCATCATCACCTCGTGTGACCCAAACCTAATTTGTGTCCTAACAGCAGTGATCAGAGAGTGGGAGCTCATCAGGTGGGGTTGATGTTGGAGAACTGGTGCTGGAGAAAGAAATTGATTCATGTGCTCTGGCGTTAATTATAGGCTGAATGTCAATGAACTGGGCAGAGACCTTAAAATCTATAAGGTATTTATAAGGGGAATTTATCATCATACCCATTTTGTTATTGACTTAAATGGTAGTCACCAGACATCTGAACCCTACTGATTGATTTAGATATGTTAATGGTGTATGTAGCGTAAACAGAGTTTGAAGTACTAGCGGATTTTTTCTCTTGCCTTTATTTTTATTTTCCTGTCGCCATGGTACTGTATATGTAAACACTCCTAATTTAAAAATATCAAATATGAAAGCAGATCTAAAGCATTTTAGAACGTAAGTGCTGGGATCAGAATAACATGCGTGGTGTTTTGACGTGAGCTGAAAATACATCCAAAGGCTCCTTTCCAGCATGCTGACAAAATATATAAATTAGCCTGGCAAAGGTCTGGCTCTCACCAGAGCTCCCAGCTCAGCGCAGAGCTCTGATCCAGCAGAGCAGCTGAAGCCACTGCCTCTGATACACGGTGAATCATCATTTTTCTAGCAAAGATTGTACCTGTGGTCATTGCAATGAGGACTGCAGGGAAACCAGCAGCTCACTGCCTCTAAATCCTGTGTTAAATTAGCATTGCTCAGTGCCTGGCTGCTACAGTGGTGGACAAGAAATCCTGATGATGGTGGCCTGAGCTACTCTGTCCGTGGCAGGAGAGGGAGCAGAGTCAGCCCTCAGGGCAGAAGCAGGGAAAGACAGCACTTTCTAAGAAGCAGCACTGAGCACCAAATCTCCTATTCCCTGTACCAGCACTTGCCTCTGAAGGAGTAATTTGGTGCTCTGAATGCAGTGGATAAGGGAGACAACATGGTGCAAGACAAAGCATCTTTTTGGTGTTTGGTTAGCACGGCAGCCTGCAAGACTCAGGGCTCAGGTGGTCACCTTTTCAGAGATTTAGATTTTCAATGCACAGCCAACTGGTTAAAACACAACCTGCTGCTTTGCACACAGCCGTCTGAGCTGGGTTTGCTCCAGGTTTCTGCACCAAGCTTTGCCTCTCCACTCGTGCTTTTAATTTTAGAGCTCTGATGGTTAGTGCAAGTGGGCTGGCGGAGGGATGATGTGTCCTTGAGTAGCTCTGAAAACAAAAAAGCAAATTTTTCTAGGGATGTTTCTTCTAATGGCTGATGTATAAAGTTCACCCTCAGGCTTGAAAAACGCAGACTTTAAATCACCTTTGTAAAGAAAAGGATTTTCTCTTGGAACACAACAATAGCATGAAAAAAATAAAAGGAAAACAGGTCACTTTCATGGGGTTAGATATTTATTTAGATGCCTAAATCTGGCTCCTAATTTTAGGCACATTTTTACCTGTGTTAAACGCCCTGGCCCTGATAACACCAGAGGCACAGAAGCAGCACAAGGAGGCAGTTAACATTAAGAGTGCAATCTCCTCTCAAGCATTACAGATTCTGTGATTTACACTTCTAATTCCTACAGATGCTCTGGAAAAGCCCACTTTAAATGTTTGTCAAGATTGCTGGTGGGAAATGCAAATTCAAAGCATTAACGTTATTGCTTAGCTATTGTATCTAAAATACAAAGGAGCCATGTGGTCTTTAAATGTCATTTGAAAAAAGAAATCTTCCCCTAGAGAGATGAGCTTTATTCTTCCAGGAATTCTCCACTCCCAGGCAGATCTGCCATAGTGAAGGGAGACTCGTTCAGATTTGTGTCTTGTCTTTTCTTCCAGAGACTGAAGGAAAATCTCCCAAAGGAATGTAGGCAGCTGCTATAGCACTTGTGTTTTATTCCTGCACCTTGTCTGTGCTGTCCTGCAGCTCGGGCTGGCACACTGCTGTTAATAAAATATCAAAGATCAAGCTAGTATTGGAAATCAGGTCAGCTACTGGGTCTCAGTTTTAGCTGTTCTAATTACTTTCTAGCACAGCAAGACACACACAGGGACCTTCTCATGCTGCTGGATCTAAAGAGGGGTTATGTTTTATTTCTTAGAACTATTAATTTGATAAATTCTTCCAGGTGTAAATAGCCCCTCACCTGGGTCACTCCATCTGCCCACCCAG
Source organism: Todus mexicanus (assembly GCA_013389965.1). Lineage (NCBI taxonomy): Eukaryota > Metazoa > Chordata > Aves > Coraciiformes > Todidae > Todus > Todus mexicanus. The sequence goes on along the minus strand of WEIS01031656.1, from coordinate 2,237 downwards.
CAGCAGCTGGTGGTGGAGAGGGAATGTCCTTTTAGGCAATGAAGAGCCCTGAATTGCTGCCAGCTGTGCACTGCCCCTTTCATCCTGCAACACACCCCCTCCCAGATGTTTTATAGCCATCGGTTAGGAGGGTGCGGTTATTTTAATGTGCGTTTGAGTGAGATTTCCTCTTTATTGTAACACTATGCATTTTTTGAAGCTCTCTTGCAACGTGAGTGGTTTTCCAGGCACAGGTAAGCAGAAGCCCTTGGGCTAATTTGGTGCTGAATGTTTTCACTTGCAACGTTTTGCTTCTGTGGATTTTGAAGTGGATGAGATCAAATGGGTTATTTTCTCGCAGTTTGCTCCCAGGTTCCTGTGAGTGCACTGGGACAGTCTTCTAGGAAAACAGTTCCGTGTCCCAGGAAAAGTAAAGGTGAACTGAGGTTCCTCTGTTCTTTATGAATTGCTAAAAATATGAGACCTGTATGTTTATTTTTTGTTGTGATTGCATATCATCATCTGTAAAACTAACCACCGGTGTAGTTTGTGGGTTGTTTGGCCATGCAACGAAGTTTAGTGATATACGGTCAAGTTAATTCCTGTATTACTGGATTTTTTAAATTATGCTTCTACTGGCTTTTTGCCACAATCTCTAAGCTTGAACTTTGATAAGCTGTTTATGAAATACTGATCACTCTGGAAGCAGGTGAACTCATAAAAGCACTTAGCGGCTCTTGGCAGACAGGTACCTAGTGATGTTTCAGAGGAGTTCAACACCTATTGTACTGAGAACTCTGAAAATAAAAAAGTGTTCAAAAGAAGATGAAAGATGTTTGATTCTCAGGTATAGAAAGTGCTTGACCTTTTGCGTCTGCTGTGTCCTCCTGTCACTGTAAGCTGTCTCACTGCAGTGGGCTGGGTGACACATTTATGAAGGACTTGGTTTACACCTGAAATTAGAAAGAGTTTTCTTTCACAATAGTCTGGACTTTTAAGTTCTTCAGATTTGGGGTTCTTATGATGATTTTCTCTGCTGAAGTTTATAGTAATCTGTAGTGGTTTATGCTGGTATAATAACAGATAACTTATTGGACCAGGACTTTGAGGAGGAAAAAAGATTAGGGACATGAAGTAAACCTTTCCCTAGAGTTGTTGTGACTGCATAAGAGTTTCGTGAAGGGGAGGAGCAAGGAACTGGTAATGAAGTATTGCTTGGTCTACAGGAGCTAGTGTTTCAGGTGACCTGAGTATTTGCTGCAACTATTCTTTCCTGGCTGAGGATCTCTGGTTGATAGCAGAGCACCTGCAAGCCCCAGCACAAAGGAGTCGGTGTCTTGCTGCAAAGATATTCTGGTTTTGAGCCAGTGTGTCTCATATGCATGCAACAGGCGTATGGCAACAAATGGATGGCAGCCAGGCAGACTTGACTGTCTTGGGCTCTGTGTCTTACAGAGGTGTAAACTGGGCATTCTTGCAAGGGTGGAGGACTGTCACTTAATTCATTTCACTGCAATAACATCAGAAAGAAAAGATGGACAGATTTGCTTAGACTCTTAAAGTTTGTTTGATGCTAGAAAAGGACCTGATATGAGAAGTTCAGTCAATTCCTCTGCTTAGGATGGCAGAAGTCTATTTCTGAAAACACAAGTAATTCATCAGAATCAGACATTTCTGGGGGAATTCTGGACTTCAGTTAGACATGGGAATGTTAAAATTCCGATGGCCGTCAAGGATCCAAGGAAGTTACCTCTTGAAACGCTTGCTTTAAATCAGCATGAGCCCTTTGGAGAAGAAATATCTGGTGTTTTCTTTGCTTTCATAATCACCTTATTTTACCTTAGTGAAACTAAGAAGACAATCCAACCTTTGTTTTTGATGGTTATTCTTCATAAATGACCACCTATCTATCTCCAGCAAGCCCAATTATGTTCTTCCATATTACATTTCCAGTCATTTCACAATTGCCTTTTGTACCATGTAAATGAACCGCATAAGTCTGTAGTAAGTGCCAATTCTGGTAAAGTAAGTCCTGTTTCAGTATATTACGGTTGGTTTGCAGTGCTTCTTGCTATTACCGTACCTTTTTGTCATGGAAAATGAGGTGTATGCTGTGTTATCAACTATTGAGCTATTACACAGGGCTAGCGTTATAGTTTCTGCTGATGGCAAATGTTGTAGTTGAGAATGCAAAATGGCTTCCATTAGAAAAACCTGACTCAATGTTCTCATCATTAGCCATGAGGTGAAAATTGTCT
>WEIS01031654.1:292-25739 GCA_013389965.1 Todus mexicanus | reverse complement strand
CCTCTAAATTATTCAACTCTTATGAAAAAAGAAAAAGAAAGTTGAAATGTATGAAGCCTGTATCCCCAATTCCATTGGGATCCTGTTTAATTTGGGGCTAATTTGTTTCTGTTCCTACTTTTCAACTGCAAAGTTTAGTTTTTCAGACTGACCCACGCTGCCCTTTGAGGCTTCTTGTCCTTTTTAGGGAAGCATTAATTACCAGACTTCATCATTAGGAGACTTAGAGGGAGCAAAACTCTGATCAGCAAAACCATTTTTGAAGTAAGAGCTCACAAATAATCCCATCATTTGGTCATAGGATTAAGAACAATCTAGTCAGGACGAGTTCAAGTGGTTACCTAGTCTGCCGTAAGAACCTGCCTTAAATGTTGTCTGCATGAAACTGTGTTCCCAGCTGAGGTCAACATTTAAATGACTCCAGGTTGATGTTCTCAGAGAGAGGCTGCAGAAAACGTTCCCGTATTTTTACAGTGCTAATAAGGGTAGCCATCAACATACATTAAAAAGCCCTTTTCAGGTTTGATAGTTGTTCCAGAATGGCGACCGCACAAGCCTAGCAATGTGCTGTCAAATAAATGAGTCTATTAGGAATGATGGAATCAGTCCCTGGTTTCAAAATTCAGATAATAAAAGGTGCTTTTTTTGGTTCAGATACTAACCTGGGAGAAGTCCACATGACTGAGCTTGCTTTAGAATCATTAGAATTCAGCCTTACTACAACAAAAATGCAATATTGTGTTAAAAGAAGCGATGTCATGAACTGAAATGAATGTGAGCAGAAAGCTCTTAAGGACAAATTCTTCTCAGTGTGTGAAAAAAGCTAGCCATGATACATGCACAGGAATAAACTATCTACTTGGGGAAAACACTTGGACTTTTGAGCTTCGAACAAATGGGCAACCAGGCCTAAAGATCACGTTTTAATCCTAATTTAGTCCCAGCAATGTGCACTATCTGGTATCAGTCCATCCACGAAGACTTACCTTTCTGTAAAGACTGAGGTGACTTCAAGGCACTGTACAAATCAAACTGACAGAGTCTCGTACAAACCTTGTTTAGTAAGCACAATCATCTCTTAGGAAACTGTTGCGAAGGATGTAGTCAGAAGACTTTAAAAACAACAACAACAGAAAATATGTTTTAAGGGCTGATCAAAGCATATTTTAGCCAGTAGAAATCCTCAGAGCGGTTGCAATAGGGTTTAGATGATGCGCACTCTCTTTCAGCATGCTTTGCACAAGGAACAAGGGGTGTTCATTTAATTCAGTATTTCTAACATCAGCCAAACGGCCTCAGGAATTAACAGATAGAAAAGAGACACGCACAAAAGGTGTTAGAACAACTTTCCAGGGAGTTATAAAGCAAGACTTGAGTGTAAGAGAACAGTGCGGATGTTCCCAATGCATTTACTTCCTACGTCCACGAACAGTTTCAGTTTATTTTTGAGTCACATCCACAATCTCTTAATATTGCTTAACCACACTGACAGAATTTAGGTGTCTAATGTCAGAAACCTCTCCCAAAACCATAGGCCTCCTTCTGTTTTTTCAAACATGAAAGAGAATGTCTCTGCCCATCTTGTACACTTCCACAGGACAGACCAGAAAAATAAAAAAATCAAGTGTGAGCAGAATAGTAATGTATTGATTTGTAACCTCTGCTAATAGGTGTTAAGAGACGTGGAAAGGGTCAGGACTTACCCCCAGAGAAAGACTTGCAAAACTGAAGACAGGTTCCTTTTTTCTGTCTTGCCTAATGAAGCTGACTAGGTAACAGTCATTTAGAAGTATGCGAACTATAATCCAGACACACATAAACATTTTGATACTAGATGATTAACATTTTGCAAATGCTTATCGGTCTTCATTTGCTAAAAGGAATTTTCATCTTCTTGCATTTTTTGTCCATGCTGTGGCTTGCATGCCACTTTGCTATAAAAGGCACCAAACCCCTATCTTAAGGTATTTACCAGCAAACTCACAGTGAAATGGCTACAGCCAAAAATCCTACGCAGCTAGAACCTGCTCCATATACTGGGAGCAGAACCAGAGAAGAGAGACGTGACATTAGCTTCAAGTGCAGCTAATAGACAGAGATCCCCACAGGACTTGCAGGGCAGTGCATTTAATTGCCTGTTCTATAAGCCTGAAAGAAAACGAAATGTTCCTTTCAACTGTGCCAAAGGGCTGGCGCCCAGGCAGAGCCAAGCTTTTGGGTAGCTAATAGAAGAGTCTCTATCTCTGAAGCACCACAGACTGGTCTCACCTCTGACCAGTTATTCCATGAGGACACAAAACATATGTTAATGAAATGTTCTCCTGACACTTTACCCACAGCTGCTTCCACGTGGGCCAAGGGCCTGTCTCTCTCACAAAGACGAGAACTTTCACAGAGATCTTTCACTGCTGTGGAAACTACATTTCATCAATTTCATTTCACTACAATGAAGAACCAGAGCATCCACAGATTTCCACCTATATCCATATCACGAAAGTCACTCATTCACATGCAGCATTCCATCTACTCTTTCTCCCAAGCAAGTCAGAAACAATTTCTGATTTTAAAAATATTCCCTTCTATCCTTGTTATTTGCCAACGCCTTCATCTTTGCCCCTGGACTCAGTAACGTGGACACCACAACAAGGCGGCAATGTTCATCCTCTCTCGGGGGTCAAACGAGTCACTGACGTAGTGTTTTGTGTGGCAGGGAATAAAACTGATTGATTGATGATGCTGGCACCCAAAGCAAACTTTTTATAGGGATGGCTTCAGAGTGGAATTAAAGGTACAATACCCAGCTGCTGACGGAGAGGTTTGCTTTGGCTCATACAGGGGAGAGAAAAAAAAAATTAAAAAAAATCAAGTATAACAGTAGTTCAGTAAAAGTTTTGAACAAGAGAAAAGCCCTAGATAGTTGTCTTCGGATTCTTCGCCAGGGCAAACAGTGCTTCAAGGACAAGTAGAAAAGTAGCTGCTATTTGAGGCAACTTCATTATAAAATCATTTTTAATAAGCAATCTGAACAAAGAGAGGGAGTGCTCTTGCAGAGAAGCCCCCAAGGGATCTTAAGGCTGCCCAGTAAAGTTATTAGGAGGTTACACACAGGGGACCAAACAGCTATTTTATTGGCCTCAGGGGACGGGGTTTAGTTTTCACCTGTTCTCTTTAGGCCTTGGTGCTAACAGCAGATCCTGTTAACCATCAGTTTTCTGCAGGTCCCTGTTTTGTGAGGGAAAAGTAGCATTTACTTACTTCATGTACATGAAACACAGGAGGTGAAGCAGACAGTACAACGCACACCAGGCATACTAAGTAATTATAAAGCATATCAGAAAAAAACCCGCACAACCACCACCCATTATTTTCCCTTTAATGCAATTAAACAAAATAACTAACAAACTTCAAGAAATCTTGAGCAGTGGCTATAAAGATAGCGTGGAAAGTAAAATCTGAGAAAAGAAGAAATCCAGGTCTTGGGTTCAATTAAGCTGCAAACAATACGCACGTAGAAGTTTGGTGAACAACAGTTCGAGGGTATTTGGACATCTGAGAAGATAAGAGCTTCTCCTGCCCCAAATCAGCCTTCTGGCTTCTAATAAGCAATGTCCTTTCCTTAGCAAAGGTATGAAGGGTACGATGTTGGAATGCCTTTCTGCTCAGGATAGTATTAAGAGTGTGCCTATGCCTAAAGAGCAAGACGCTCCCTTTTTGGCTAGTCGTGCTGCAGCAGCAATGAAGATACAGCACGCCAAGCTCCAGTCGCAGGCTTAGGGGCTTGTCAGGATAATGGGTATAAACAGTTGAGTTGATCTCCCTATGGTATAATCAAACCTTCCAGCTGCAGTGGAAACTTGAAACGTGAATTGACCGCTTGGCCTCAAAGTAAGTCTCACTGAAGTCCACGGTCAAGATACTTCTCTAGACCAACACCTACTAGAAGATGAGTGTGGGAGTAGTCCCAGAGCCTGATGTGGGAGCGATGGAAGGGGCGGGGATAGGTGCTTGGCATGGGATCTCCGATGGCAGAGAGATGGGTTTACTTCTACTCTTTGCCAACAAAGCTGCCAGCTCTTCATGCAAATGCTTTCATTTAGTGATAAAAATTAAAAGCACACAGTCCCCACTTAATTTTCCAGCAGGAGCTCATGTCATTAAACTCAGTGCCTGGCTTTGGAAACATTTCTTATCTGCCAGAAATTAACTCAGTACAATTTCAGAGTAAGGAAGGAATACTTCATCCAAAATTAAGGAATTCATACTGAGATGTCTACTGACAGAACTGTTGAAGAAAAAAATCACTCCAGAACAACTATTTCAGTGAATCACAAAAAACCAGAGAAGTCTCAAGTCTGAAATGAAAGGCAAATATGTTAGAGTTACTAAGGAGACTTTTTTCTCCTGAAAAGTGAGCTGGTCCAGGCATGGGAACTGAGGAATTTGGCTATCCATCACTCTGACTGCCCAAAGAAACAGACTATTTCTCCCCAAATAGTGATAGTTTCGTCCAAGTGCATGAAATAGGCAGTTGTCAAACAGTTATGGAGTCAGCTTACATCACTCGCACTGTGTGTTGCCAGGAATCGGTAGCCGCACTGCCACCGGAAAGGGAAACCCAATGAGCCGCCCCTACTTGGAAATGGCGCCTGAGTGTATCTAGTCCAGGTAAGAGCAGTCCCACGGGTCCCTGCCTCTGCGCTCACAAGCACGTGGCACTAGGAGCAAGGGCTCCTGACTCTTTTCTGCTGAAGAGTAACGTACTAATGGATGGCAGGAGCTCTTCCTTGGCGTTCTGCAGACACGGAGAGAAAACTGCACCAACAGAGGGCTTGCAAACTCTCCTAAGATTTTTCTACCTTAAAAATGTCAAATAAGCAAATAACTGAAGGTGCCCAGACCTCTAGGCAGATAGGAACACCAGCTATGTAATCGAACTCTTCTGAAGCTTCTGAGTGTGCTTCATTGCAATTCAAACAGCATGAGAAAGAAGGTTCCATTGCATCACAACCCAATGAACCCAAGTCAGTAGGTGCTAAATGCCAGGTCCTTTGCAGCCTTCTGCTTCCCAGAATTTGCAATCTTTATTATCCCGATACGACGCCTGAATTTGCAAAAAGGCTAAAACCGTGCATCAAATTTACCATTCACCTTGACCGTTTTTCTATCCAGAACATGAAATGTGAGAGGAAGAGGGTTGTATTACAAATATTAATGAAAGTTAAATGATCCAAAAAGAACCTAAGTGTCAGTTATACCTTTCTTAAGTCAAAAAAAGAACTGAAACACCAAAAGTCCCACTTTGTATGGAAGATGAGATAGGACTTGGTCTCTACCACCTGATTTCGCTAGACTAAAGGGTATGGCAGGTGATGGGTAACCTACGAAATCATCAGGTGGGCCCAGGAGACAATAGTTCTGCCAACAGACAGAAAGTATGACTTTTTACTTCAAATGCCTGCTTAATCTACTGAGGGGAAAAAAAATGTATTTTGCGGAAGACAATATTTACTCCCTTAGTGCTGCTTGGAAGAGTATGACCCTCCTCATTTCAAAAAGGCAGGTTTTGTAATGCTCAAACTCTGATAACGTGAGGATGCAGAGAAGCAGCTAACGAAACGGAATACTTGGCTCAAATGCACTGCGGCATGTTACACACATACAGACACAGAGTGATAGGCAAGCTCTAGATCCACTTGATACACAACAACCCCTTGCTTGTCCTTTCTTAACAACTTAGACTGGAGTTGCATTATTTGCATTTAGATGTTTGGGAGGTTTTTTTCCCAAGTCATTCTAAAACCGAATTTTGATGCTCACTGACTCTAGTCAATAATAAAAAAAGTCCAGGCGATAAGGAAAAAAAGTGTGTTATTGTGCGCGATGCCGAAATGCCAAAGATGCACAGCTTCTGTCAATTCCCACGTTACAAGAATTTGTCGTAACAGGAATGAATTCTAAAAGAACTTCAATCAAAACTAAACGAAATCTCGTACATATTTGCTAGCAAACACAGACGGCATTTTCATCACACCAATTACAGCATATTGCTCTTTCTATTTTAATCCTTTCTTAATGGGCAAAGCTTATCTTCCCATTATTCAGGGAACTTTTTTTGTTCATGCTCCAGCAATCGCACGACAACTGATTAACAAATTGGGGAATTATGCTTTGACGGGTCTCTCAGAGTAGCACAAACAGGGTTCTCAACACGGACGCCGCCGGGACCCTAATTTCTGTCTTAGCTAAATGAAAGGCCGTAGATGGTGAACAGCAGCTAGTCATCTGAGACAGCTGATGAATGCCTCCTTTTTTCATCATAGGCCTCAAACGTAACACCCACTGAGATATACACGGCGACACCACTTTGACCAGTCCAGCATGGCTTAGAGGCGTTATTTCCTACACTCTCTAGGTCCGTGGTTACTAGATCATCTTCCCTGCAAGAAGTATTGAATACTGGAACTGGAGATGCAAGCCTTCCAGCAGGTCGGCACGTGGCACCACTGTATACGAAATATACAGGGCGATTTCCCCTGATTTTCAGATGGAGTGTCACAAACCACCATGTGCAGTCACCAACCTCTTACCAAGAGAGGCCCAAGACTGAGCTAGCAGAAATACCAAATTACTTACAACCTCTAGAGAGGGTGGTCGCTCCAGACCAGGGGTGAGCTCATGGGCAAGGCTGTGCAAAGCTCTCTGTACAATGCCTGGCCTGCAGATATACAGAGGACTTCAGTCTCCTGTTTTGCAAATCCCAGTCAGCATGAGCTCAAATATTCACCCAAAAAAGCAAGGGTCAAAATCTGCCCTCAGATGCCTGTCTGCAGCTCCCATATACGCATTCGACCAAAGGGGATCTGACCCTAAGAAGGCATCAAGCAGCAAGCCCACCTAAGCCGAGGAGGACCATCACACTCTAAAGTTGGTGACATTTAACATTTGCTTCAAAACTCATTTAAAAAAGCAGCTTCTCACTGGAAATTTTTCAATCAAGCAACTGCACTTTGTAACTCTATATAGTGAAAACTCATAATCTCAAGTCAGATTTTTCAAGGCATGAATATTTTAAAACCAGGAATGAACTACGAATGAAATCAGTGTAAGACACTTGCTGGCATTGCTTTAACTCCTGAAGGTGCAGTGAACATGCTTCAAATGCGCAACCCTGTTGAGGTGCACCTGATCTTTGTAAATTTTGTGCAGCCTACCGCCAGTTTTCTTGAAAGGCTTCCAGGAGACCAACAACCTCAGCTTTAGGCTACTCCTGTTTCAGATCAAGTACAATTCCTGCGTTACTAGATTTCCACACCTCCGCAGTATCCGAAGCATCTCAACATCTCTTCCTTCAGCTACAGCTCATTACATTTTTATGGATTTGTGCTTTTAACTCACTGCAGAGTAGATGAGAGTTGATCCCAAATAACGGTGTCTTTGACAAAGACTCAGAATAAACGTATACATCAGTAAATGCACGCATCTACCTCCATTGCCCAGGTTGCCATTGCTAAGGACTGTCTGTTCATATGGTTGAGAGCAAATCAATAGCCTCCTCATTTTCCTCAAGAGCCCCTTAAGTGCAAGCACAGAATAATTTCCCTTACAGAATAATGCACAGGAACGGACTGAAGACTTTGCAATTAAGCAATTCATTTCTATTGGAATCATACAGCATATGTAACAGACATATAACAATCTAACCGTTCTCCTCACCCGTATTTTTGGGACAAGCTAGCTGTAAGGGGATATACACTAGAATAAGGAATTCTGCCTTTCTTCACAACTTGGTTTTCCTGCTCTCTGACTTAATACATATGCAAATACACACACACATACACATTGAATATTCAGTTTTATGACATCTCAGGCAAGGACTGGAACCGCTCTCAAGTGGAAAAACCCACCACCATTTTTAAAACGGAGCCTTCTCAGACCAGACCGACACCTCGTAGTCTGAGCACCACAGCACAGCCTAATGCAAATTCCATGTGTAAGAGAAGGCCAAAGCAAAAGATGCTACTTACATGTGTGAGTCTTCTTCGTTACAGAAATACCTGTAGGGAAGAAAGGACACCAGTGTCAGCAAAGTGACCACAGACATGTATTTCATCATTAAACTATTTTATTTCAGATGCTACAAAAGAGGAATGGAAATTGCCATGATTTGTACGTCAGAGGTGGGAGGATCTCCCTTCTTTGCACGCGGACTTTAACGGCACACCTCATCAAAAAAACGTTTCAACACGTATTGCTCAGATTTTTGTCGTTGGAACGAGCATCTACCTGCTGCTGTTTTAAAACCAAACCTGCTGCAAGCTGAAGACAGAAACACCACGATGGAAGCCCCCCTTTATTTTCCGCAGTTAGAAATTTTCCCATGCTTCTATTAACTCATGCACATCAAACTACCCAGACAGAACAGACTTGAGCGGCACAACAATTCCTTTGCTATGTTATTAAGTTCAAGGAGTTCCTTGACTGCAAGCTGCAGCTTATGCTCATTAAAACGAAAAGAACAGCTCTCTCAATATGAGTATTACTCGCCATAATTTCAAGCCAGATGCAAATATCTCCAAGCTGTTACAGATACACTTTCTGAAGTAATAAAGATGTTTTTATGCTAGACAGGCATGTGGCGACAATCAGCACCGATGGTCCGGTGCCAGTGAAATTTGAGAGACATTTTCAAGAACGCAACAGAGTGAACAGAATGAGGCAAAATTCCTAATACCAAAGAAAGATAAAATTAACTCTGTTAAATGTCACCGGAATTCATGCTTGAATACAAACAATATTGGCTCCACTTTAGTAGATAACTGGTGCTGTACTCAGACCCCTCAGTATTTAAGCTCCACTCTCCTCAGGGGGAATTTTGTGAGAAGAGAAAGAGGTTACTGGAAGCAGTACAAGTATTTGAAACATTTCATTTGTGATTAAGGCCTGCAATGAAATTCTGGAGTTGGAATTGTTTGGCTTACTAATGGTGAAAGGCAGAGAGACCCAAATCTCCTTAGCTAGCCTCCTTATTCCCTTAGCCACCTCTTCCTAAAACAAATTACTATGGAAAAAATAGGCTTTTATTTCAGGACGCTTTGTTGCGGAACATCTCAGGGAGGCAGCGGGTTATAATAATTTGGAAAAAGACAGATACCTCACCTGCAAATTTAGACCCAGCTTCCAAAGGCCACAGCTGTCAAGCTGTTCACGTTTTTGGCAGATAGGTAAATCCACAATGCCAACCCCAAATATGTAGCTATCCAGTTTGGCATAAACATCACCAGGATTTATTTTTTTTTTTAATTTGTACTTGTGCTGCTATCAGCTTTTTGGTTTTCATCACCCAAGTTCTACAAGTGTGAGCACTGGCACCCTTCTTTACCCCAAAAAGAAAAGCTGAGAGGCTCCAGGCTTTGGGAAGAGAAGTTCTGAGCAGTTTCTATGAGTAATTTTGTAAATGCGAGACACTGGTGAGCACTCTACACTGGTAAGCAATCTATAAAAATCAGAATACTACAACTTGATGATGTATGTGGACTTTAAAAGTCCGCATGTGCCTCACGCTAGGAATTCAAGTTGTGGCCTCAAACTGTAGAGCCAGAATCAACAGTAAGAACAAAAGGAAAACAAGCACAACAAAAATAAAACCTTCTGAATACAGAAGTAGCTACTAGAGGGGGCAAATTCATCCTTGAAATTCCTATTTTGTAAGAGGCAGATTTCTCAAGTTTTCATTCCAATCCTGTCATTACCGGCTGGCTCAGAGCGGACAGGACAGGAGCGTGTGTCAAGGAGGTGAGCACTGTTATAGCCACAACAGCTTCAGGCAAGAAGAGGGACAGAGTGAGAAGAAGCAGAGAAACCCGAAGCATCTACGTCAAAATGTCTTGCATAGTCTTTGGTACGAGTGCAAAACCCCCTCCCTCTCTCTAGGTTTTTCCAAGGGTGTGCCTTACCCTTTCAATTCGAAATTACAGCTGTGATTAGAGCACATGTTCTTCCACCGAGGGAGTGCATTTTTGCTGCCGTTTGACTTCTCGAGTGACCGCTGAACAGCACGTGCAGCTCCTGACAAGAGCCTTCCTCATCACCAAGTGTCGTAGCGTTCCCTTGGCAGAGGCACTCTCCCTGCCCTCGCCCAGCCAGCTCCTATGATTTTAAGGATGCTTTACAGAATGGAAAACGCAGACTAAAAGGTCTGAAATCTGAACACCATTTGCAAAACTTCCTCTCCCGACGCTAGTGCTAATAAATGGCTCCAGCAGTGCTCTTGCAGCATTATGGGAGCCATATGTGTACTTTTCTCCGAAAATAATGCTTTCTGTAAAATCACTTTGAACAGAAAGTGCTTATGCTGTCACTTCTGATTACTCACAGCCTCTTCACAATGGGATTTGCCACAGCACAAAACAGACTTAGCCATATTCGCTGACTGAGGGCCTACTTTCCCCCGATACACGAAACAGTGATGGAAATATTAGTGCTTATATTTTTCTACACTTTTTTTTTTTTCCATATGAGATGAGTGATGGGTTTTTCCAATCAAATGTTTCCATAATAATCACTGATTATGATCTGGTAAGGCGTTTCAGCTGTTCTATGCAGATATTGTTAGATAACCTTTTAAAACTACAGCTCAGAGGTAAGATTTTTGTATCTCGTTCGTAACTGCACTGGTAGTTGCAGTCAAACCAAATTATTTTGCTTCGAGCTGTGGTTTTGCAGTGCCTAACTGCAACCCAGTGGGACAAGGATAATTGTTGCCAGTGAGTTCAATAGGATTCGATTTAACTTAAATCGGAATCTTTACTTACGATATCAAACAAGTTGGGAATTTTTAATAATCCTTCCCTTTCACACCAGAAAAACTGAGCAAAAAATGTACCAGTATATCCAAACTGTTACTGAAGTTAGATAAGTTATAGATCCTGCAAGTCTTGTGCAGACAACTCACCAGTTCTTTTGAAGTCACCAGGATCTCTTGAGAAACTAATTTTGCAAGTCCAACACGCATCAGTAGTTTTCTCTGCAAGATTCAGCTTAATTAAATGGGATTGCTTCTGTTGGTAAATATTTCTGGGACTGCACTGTCATTTACGTAGATTTGAGTAGACATTATATAATAAAACCTGAACTTAACAGGCTACTGAAAGACAAAGATTTACTTGCTTTTAATTAGCGCAGCACAAGGAACCTACTTATTCCTTTCAAACGTTACTTCATGTACAATCCCATCTTTAATGGGCTTTATTTCAAAACATGAAAGACTGGAGCAACAAGTGACCACCTGCGACTATTAGCACAACCCTAAACAGTCAGATTTCCATTCTTATTTAAAAAATAATAATTAAAAAATAGAAATAGAGGGGAAGAAACAACCCTAACTTCAGTGTTGCTAATACAGAAAGACTTCCTGACTTAACCAACGAGACTTCAAAGTAAAGCAAAGGAAATGTCATGAAAATACCACAATATATCACTGCCATGGTTATCAGTGAGTGAAAGTTTCAGTATTACAGTTATCACAGAATCTATCACTTCAGCAGCGCAATCTGACATTCCCGATCAACGCCAAATCTTAAGCAAATTAACTTCTTAGGCTTTTCATTGCTGCTGTGCAATGCTCTTTGCAACAACAATCATTTTCTTTTTTTTAAATGAAAAGAATTCATCCACCATTCCCTTTCCCCCTCCCACTACCGATATGTAATTTGCCATGATGGGTGGTATTTACAAAAATAGCTTTCTGCATGCAATGAACTTTGAAAAGAGTATCTACCAACAGGGACGGGATATTCTTTTGCAAGCAGTTAGCCTGACTGACCTTCACTAGTCCCGCTTCAAACAGTGATAACGAAAACGTCGTCAAGTACAAAAAGAGACTCCGATATTTTATACATCATAAGCCATTTCCCACACTTGCCCATCCAAGTTGAGCAGCCTAATGGAATGCTGCTTCCTCTGTGAACCCACATCCCTGCTGCCGTTCAACACTTGTCAACTTCCCACATTGCAAGGGGAAAACAGACTTTGAGGTCCAGAAGGATAAGGAGGAAGTTCCCTACCTGTCAGAATACCTTACTCTGCAAAATATCAAAGAGGGATGTTTTATGAGGGTGATTTTCTCAAACCTTCAAGAAAACTTCTCAGAAGTTTGGGTGGATAAACACACGTATCGCTGCGAAGCTCAGAACTCCTCTCCACAACTTCGATTAAGCACCACCGTATTGCCTTTGCTTTGCTTTTTGTGGCAAGACAAAGAGATTACCCGGGTCTGCTGACGCTATATCTACGCAGATGTCATATGATATACATATGTATGTGATGTGTAGATGTAGATGGTATTTTGCTCATGTGGGTTTGTGTATCTATATATTTTTTGCCTTTCTTCTACCCTCCTCCTCTCAAGCCAGCGTTGTGGCCCTGGCTTGTTTGGGAATTTAGTAATTTATGATGGATTGGAAATCTCAGGGGGGAAAAAACCGTTAAAATTTTAAACTCTCAGCCTCCTGCCTGACATACTGTGTAAAATCAGAAGGAAAACATATTACAAGCTTGGATCCCACTGTGTTTCATCCTGTCGCTTTGCTTCTTCTTTACTCTGTCACCACACAAAACTAGCAATTAAGGTGGAAGATTATATGTAACACTCGGACACTTGCAGAGAATCTGCCAAAGCAGAATAGTAGATTTGAGTGTATTCAGAAGGGAGTTCATTCTTTTAGACACTTTAATAATGGTTTGTATTCAAGTCTGGATGCATCTCTGGCTTGAGGGAATTGTGTGATCTTTGTAGGCCACTGTTTGCAGTGGCCAAGGTAAACATGACATACACACGAGCACCGTAAACACAACGCAAGTGAGTTGATCCAAACAAAACGATGTTGCGAACCAGTGTCCTTGTGAGGACAGAAGAGCTCCTAAAGATGCTCAGCACACATTACAGAAAGCGCGCCAAGTAATTTTGGTATTTTGTTTCTAAACTTGTTAATGGACTCTACTGCTTCTAGTTTGCTCAAAAGACAAATAAATTATGTGCTAGGGTAGCGAGGATCGAGGACAACACCAGGGATGTAAGAACAAGGAAACTTCACACAATTGGGAGGGGGGAGAAAAAAAGGGTTTTTTTAAAAAAACACTAATTCAAATATGATGACTGTAAATTTTAAATATAATATTCCAGGTTATCCCAGACTTGTTCACAGCTTTTACTGAAAAGGAAAGAGCTCAAAATAAATGAAGTGAACATAACTGCTACGGACTTCAGGAGCTTCAAATCTGTATCTAGTCATCTATCTGCTTTTTAACAGGAGCTTAAATCAAAGCTGGCATCCAAAATACCTGCTTAGTAAGTAGGCTGCAACATGCCCTGCTGGTTAGTTCCATCCAGGTACTCTGCCTCCTTCTGGTCTTAATCAAATATGTTCAATCCTCTGGAAATAACGAGATCATCAAGGCTGCTATCATTTCAAAATCCCAAAATCTCATTGCCAATTCAAATGTCAGCCTCAACTGCATGGTTCCCAGGAAGAACCATGGAAAGAGAGAGTGTTCACAGGTGAGTTCCTTCAAATAAGGAAAAGTTACCTAATCCAAGGGTATAGGTGACAGTTCTTCTAACGCTGTTCTGTGAGACATTACATTTGTACACTCAGTAAGAGAGGCAACCACCATTCCTGCCTTCAAAGCAGAGTCATGATGGCAGAGGAAAGGAGCCGGTCAGCATGTGAAAGTAGGAAGAAAAAGGATACAGGAAAGTCACAAAGTATTTGGAATTTGCTATAGACCTTATCTGCAAGAATGGCATTTTGACTAGCACAATCCCCTCTGATACCACACCAACACGCCTCGGCTGCCGAGCTGGAAGAAACAGTGCGGAGGAAGGACACTATCAAGTGATTTATCAACCCTATTTGCTCTGACATCCGAGTCACTCTGGGAGATCTCTGCTCCAAATATAGCCACAATGAAGTTCAGGGTAACTTCTGAGAAAAAGCTGGAATATCGTACAAGGTGATACGCTTCCAAAAACCAAACACTCCCTGCAGTTTACAGACAAAGAAACAGAATCTAAGTAGTTAAGAAACATCAAGTCATGTATTTCCAAATTGGGTTGCCTGGCTCATGGCAGCAACTTTAACTCAAAAACTCTCCGAACGAGGATTTTCTCACTGCATTTTTCACAATTGGTTCATGACTTCATCGAGATGCCTGAGATATCCCACGATAAGCAGCAGAATGTGTCTGAGGACCAGAATTTTAATGCTGCATCTCATACTGTAAGCCGTATATTTTAGAAGCGAAATTTGGGCCTCCATTCTAAAGGCAGTTCATGTAATAATGTGCCATGGTCCTATTATTCCATGTACACATACTAAGATCTCATCCGACACTGGATATCAGGTTCTTACTATAACAATGATGATTTTTAAGTTTAATTGAAAGGTCATCAATATTTTTCGTAAGGAGGATACCTTCTTCACTCAGTTGTTCTGCCAAGTATTTTTAAGGGAGTATTTTTGATGCAGAAAAATTGATTCTTTATCTGTTACTTCATCTAACCCAACTGAATACTTGAACTGCAACGTGCTTGTACATTTGCCTTTCGGTATTCTTCTGAGATTGACTGTTGCAAAAATTACACTTTTTTCCATAAGCCCTCTATTATGGTAACTTATTATTATTATTTCAAGATACACTGAGGTCGAATCTCAACTTTTCATTGCTTTGCTCTCCTGAGGAAAAGAAATAAGATTCTATTATGTCAGCTTCATCGGCTTCGATGAATGAGGGGAAAATAAGGAGAGGGAAAGATTTGTACTAGAAGTTCATGCAAAATTTGAGACTTGAATATAGCACAAGTAGCACTTCAACACTTCAGACTCCTCCAGTGCCGAGCCCCCTGGAGACCCAAGTTTAAATCACTAAACTTATTTCGGGAAAGGGGAGAACACTCTGGAGAAAAGTCTGTCGACTCCAGCAAAATTAATAAACTGGTTGCTCCTGATGTGAACTACATTTCTTGACAGGAGTTTGACAGTTTTCTAATTCCCTCTTAGCTAGCTTGTGAACATTGCACTTGTTGCTTCTTTTTAGCAGTTATTTAATACTGCGACACAATAGGAATGAGCAAAATTGCCAAGTTTCACTCACCTTGCACTTCTCGTGCAAGTCGTAAGTGATAAAGGAATACCATGACCTTGCTCAAAAAGGGGAGTTGACTTTTTCCTCATTTAAAATGTTCACGTATAGAGGGAAAAAAAAAAGTTTAATCTCCACTAGGATTTTTTTTAAAAAAATAAATCAGAAACTTTGCAGCACAAGTTCAGTTAGAGATCACAGGTACTACCTCGATGTATTTTTCGTTTCTATTAGGGCTCTAGTGTGCCTGTAATTTCATGGCCAGGTTAATATGTTTCCTGTGATCCTGGACCTAGAAGTATCTTTCCATGAAGTAGGAAAGATCTTCCACTAGGAGATGAAAAGTTTCCCTTTCACAGCAGGAAAACACCTGATGTGGATAAAAAAGGGGCTTAGTCTTGTCCATTCGTTCTTTCAGATCTGAAAGGTTTCCTGTTTATTATTATTATTATTAACTTGAAATGCAGCAGAGCACTTCAAACCAAGTATTTACCACTTTCACTATGTACATCAACTTGCCACAGAAAAAAGAAAGTTAATTTTAGGCTATTAGAAATATTCTATAGAGGCCAAAATCACTGAGGATCACCACAATGAAAAGATACTTTTTTGGAACATAGAGAAATCTGGTTAAACCAAATGATTTATCAGTCTACTCAGTACTATCACCATCCACAACACCTACCAGAAACTGTCGCTATCTCTAACCACATTTAGCCAGCAAAATTCTTGCCTTCAACTTTCTGCTCCCTGAAGACAATGATTCCCTCAGGAATACAGCAGGAGCTTTTACGAATGCTTGGAAGCAATATGAAGCTGTGTAGCGATAATAAGAATAATCAAAAAAAGCATGAAAATATCCAAATCATCCCACATTAGTTATTCTCGGGGCTCCAGGGAAATTAAACAAGGGTGGGAAAAAGGCATAACCTGACTCCTTTACATCCACAGCTCCAAATTACAGCATTAGCAACTGAAGCTCCAGACAAGCAAATTGAGCACTGGGTTGTAAATTCATTCTAATGACATCACTGCCAGGATTATCCTGTTGGGGATGGCTTGTGTAGGGGGCTGGGAGGAGAATGCAAGGGATTGAGGAAGGGAGATTTGATTATGTTTCAGCTATTGCGATTTGAGGATGCTCTTAACTGACAAAACAGAAAGCATCTTATCTGAGAAGGGATTTCACTCAGCTGCTTTAAAAATCCTCCATACATACTGAAAGTCAGCACATTCCCTGGAGGATCAATTGGCTTGACAAACTCTAGACATCCTCTATACCACCTACCAAAAAAAAAAGAAATAAAAGAAAAAAACCCAAAAATGTATTTCCGTATAAAAATTTTCTCCAGGCAAAAGCACAACATGCAAGAGGTTGTCCTGGGGCAATTAAAGAACTTTTTATAAGCAAATTTAGTGCTCGCCAAAGTTGCTGCATTAACACATGACACCAAAGGGTTTGCTTTAATCCAACGAGTTGCAGCAAGGCAAATGTCTCTACCACTGCTCCTTATCTCCCAGTAGGATGAACTCTGTGTAAGGCAGGGGGGTGAGAGGGAGCTTAGCTCTTCAGGCTCATTTATCAAGGAAACTTACTTCTAGCTCCCAAGCCATCTCACTGATTTAAAGAAAACTCTCATGCAAGTATTTGAAATGCTTACATGACTTCCTGCACTCTAAGCAGTGAAGCATTGGCCTCTGAAAGGGTCAAGGTGACAGCCAACTGTAGTCAGCGAAGATCTGGAACTACAAGATCTGAACTTAGAGATGAACATCCTTACAGGTAGATTTACAGTCCTCTGCAGAATACAGAAAATTTAGCAACTAAACCAGAGAAGCCAGGCTGGCCAAACTGGGATCCTTAACTAGAGATCCAGGGGATCACAGCCAGCTCCTCACAGCAGGAGGCCCCCCCTCTAGCAGCTCTCCCTTGGGTCACCAGCTGGGGTAGCAGAGCACTGCCGGTTCCCAGACTGGACCTGATCTCCAGAGCGTGGATACGAGCCACACTCACCCACATCTAACCCAGAGCTGCTACGGCACTGCCATGGCACACAGAGAAAGCAATTGCAACTTACTTCAGCTCGAGGCATCGCACTCAGGTGCCTCGAATCCCTATAACCCTACATTTAAGGAATACAGTTCCATGGAGATAGAAAGCGAGAACGTTCTCTCTGTACATCAACTAATTCATAATGGTTGAAGATTCACTTTCCATTCTGTGGCTTGTTTCTGAGAAACCTGAAGTTGCCATTCCCGTATGTATTTACTATGACTACTCTAGCGTTCTTCCCTACCCAGCTTGTCCACTATCAGATTTGGCACCAATTAATAAAATAGGTGGGTGGTTGATTTTTTGAACTGCTTTCAAAGAGAACTTTACAGTTGAGGCATTCCAAGGTTCCATGGGCCCACCGCACACTCCCCATGCAAACAAAACTCCCATTAGCTTCAACATGACCGGTATGGGATGGAATAACGTACCTTGACCTGCTGGGCAAGAACTGTGTAATTTGGCATGTGCCTTAAGCCTTAAACCTGGTTTATCATGCTCGCTTCTGCGATAATCCAGCCTGCCTGGAACAAATGCTGCTGGATAAACATCTCTACTAGTTAATACATGTAATAAACTGAACAGAAAACTGTCGGATGAGCTCTACTAAAAATAAATGAGTTAGTCAGGCTCATTAGAGTTATATCAAGGTTATTGTACGTATTAAGAAATGACGGGATGTCTCCAAGTGACTCTTGTGTTCTACAGTCTGAAACATGCGAGTTTGTCACCTTATTTAACAGACGTTACTAGGACTCTGTTTCACTATATGCAGAAAACTGGACAAGTTAGTTTACTGTTCTCTTGTGATCCAAATATTTCTGCTAACCCAAGAGTCACCGGGAGATGTGTGCCCAGCATTCTACCAGTCCTTAAACAGCTAACGTATTTTTGTTATCTTGTTTCTCTGAACCGTGTACGTTAACTAATGAGACATCTAGGAAAGAAAACTTGCCTAGGACACTTTGCATAGAAATAACACATTACTTTGTAATATCATCAGCACTGCATAAATGCAACAGAGAGTAGCACTTGAGTTAAAAGATAAGAGAAGGACACAACTGAAGGAAGAAAAAAAAAGTAATTTTGGGGAATTTTTAAAGTAAGAATCAACTAACAACTAATTAAAAACACCAGAGAAGTTCTCCAAGAAGCTCCAGAGATGTTGCCATGAAGTAGCTCAATGCTTTGGTTCCCAATTTCATTTGTATGCAGAGAAAAGAGGTATTTGCATATGCAGTTGAACACACACATGTGAAGATCTGGTTATGTATTTTCCCATACAGCCGGGCAGTTCTGTCCATACATCTCACATAAGGGTTTTGGATGTGGCCTTGATCCAGGCATTGTATCGCTGTTCCTCATCTGCGTTACCAGGATAATACTGCCTCACAGGGATTCCATGGGCAAGGATTAAGTTTGAAAGGAGTTAATACATCCCAGAAAGTTCACAGAAGTATATCCCGATATATTCCTAGCTAATACCAATTCAGTTATCTGATAGATACTCCATGATAGGATTGGCCAGTTGGTTTTAACTGGCAAGTGCTCTCTTCTGCTTTGTTGGTTTGAGTTTGGTTGGTTTTTTTTTCTCTTCATTTTCCACTCAAACATCTGGCAAAAACAATGAAAAGCGATTATGTGGCAAAGTGGAGCTGAGAGAAAAAACCTTCAAAAACGGTCAAGATTTAAATTTACCTCCTCCTAACCTGAACTGCTGCGCTCAGCAAGGGTCAGACGAGGAATCTGCAAATACGCGGAAAGAGCCTCTTTTGGACACCCTGAAAATGAGCAGTATTCATTACTAAAAATCATACGCAAGTTGTATAAATATTTACTGAGCTGAAAGAACATGTTGGCCGATGTTTTCCACAACCCAGTGGAAGGGAGTCTCTAATTAATGAAGCCAAAGCTGTAGGGTTTTACTAGGCACTTAAGAGCAGTTCTGGAAGCTACACACAAATGCCATAGTTCAAACACTCGAGTCTATTAAGTCCTAGTGCACTCTTGCTCTCGGCTGACTGCTTGCAAACTGTGAAGAGGATTAAGGTGGATGGGATCACTGCCAACCTGAAGCTGTTAAATGACTGCATTACAAAAAAAAGCTCCATAAGTCACTGTTGCTGAATATTTTTTTCCTACAAATTTCTCAGCCACTGGAAAGATAAATAGGAAGGGGAAAAACTTGCTATTTTACTTTTTTTTTTTAAGCTAAAGTGTATTTATTGCACTGACAACAGCAGGATCACAACCACCTGACCCACTGAATACAAATAGTAAGTGGGGAAAAAAGCGTAATAATTAATGATTGAGTCTATATGCATTGCACTAAGTACAAACAGCTGTCATAAACATCTTAATTTAAAGAGCTGCTGCACAGGGAATTATAGCACCATAAAAAGCTTCTTCCTTCTGCTGCTCCACAGAACCGGAACATATCAAGGCTTTAAATTTTTAAACATGGCTTTCATGTTCTCTGGC
This sequence comes from Todus mexicanus, assembly GCA_013389965.1. Classification (NCBI taxonomy): domain Eukaryota; kingdom Metazoa; phylum Chordata; class Aves; order Coraciiformes; family Todidae; genus Todus; species Todus mexicanus. The sequence goes on along the minus strand of WEIS01031654.1, from coordinate 6,067 downwards.
GCACAAAAAAACTCTCTGAAAAATCAGCTTGTCAAGAGATTCATCTAGCAGCGGCCTACCTTTCCCTCCGTCTTGCCTGCTTCTGTACACTGAACAGAAATCATCCCGCTGATAAAGCTTTGGGGTAATTTTTAAAAAATTGTGTAAATGATACCATGACTTAACTTGCTTCAGGGGGCTACTCTTCCTCGCTATATCCAAAGGATGAGCAAATCTTCTCGCTGAAATGTCACACCTTCTGTTAAACTGGGCAAGACCTCGAGATTTGTCCAACAGGTAACAAAGTTATCGTCATTAAGCTCTGGAATGTTTGAAAGCCACAAAGACACATCGCTTCTCACGCCCAGCGTGTAACCAGAACAGATTCAGCGGAGCAACTCTACAGTTATAATAGCAAGTTATTAACAAAGGAATGAACAAATGTTGTGCGTGCCAAACCCTTCTTCAAAGGGCTGTCCACCACCGTCAGCTCACTGTACACGGTGTTTTCGAGATGAACAGATTCTAGCCCTGCTGCCTCCTCTGTTAAGAACAGTCACTTTATTTGCCACACCATATTTGAACATGTGGGGGTTTTTATTGCCTCCCCTTGCCAGTAAAGAGTGACTAATAACCGTAATTTGTAATTTCCCAGCTTTTGTGGTTTCTTTTTTAAGCGGTGTTCCTTATCTTTTGTGAGTTTCAATTTGGGGAAAATTGTCTTTAATACCATGTTCTTTTCCCATTTTGTGTCAAGTTAACACCTTCTGAGTCCTAACTACAGTGTAGGTGATGAGTACACCAACATGCACAGCAATTGAGACTCTTTCTGGCGTTGTTTTGATAAGGCTGCCAACAGTCCAGGTATCAGAACGACGATCCGGCTGTGCTGGTCGAGCAAAGCACACTGGAATCGAACTGTCTTTCTAATTCTGAGACTGAATCAAGGAGACGGGTATCAACAACAGGAAACAGCACTTCCCCCCGAGAAAGGCCCTTCTTTTCAAAAGCATATGTTTGGCAGGGTCTCTGCCAAAAGGAACACTCGGTATTCATTTTCAGTCTTGGCATACATTAAATCCTTCCTTTTAAATGCACGACAAGCAGCTGACTTAGGCCTTTGCAGACGTTGATCCTCGTCTCCCTTCCAAGTTGTAACTTAGCTCCTCTGCTGCAGAACTCCTGGAAAAGAGCCAGCGGCAGCACAGGTCACCAGGAAACTCTGGGCCTCGGCTGCCCGAACTCCATCCCCTCTGCAGATGACTGAAGATAAGACACAGGAAAGGACCTGTTGCCCTGGGAAGCACCAATCTTTCTTTTGAACTACATCTTAGAAGACAAATGACTACGGCTGTGCTCCCTCTCAACCCTCCTTAAGCCTGATAAAGCTTCACTATACGGCGTTTATTTAACGACAAACTAGAAAGCACGAAAAACATCCAAGTTACATCAGCATTTAGGAGAGAAATTAAAAGGACATATTTTAAAGGCACATAGGCCAACTATCATCACATTTTCACAGTTATCTCACTTGCCAAACCCAAACATTCAGCCACAGAAGATGACTGCCTGGAATGCAGCCTCCCACCCTCACCCCTTTTCCAAGTGTTGTGGGTGCAATCCACGTGGCAAACTTCAATCCACAGTCAGCCTTGCCCAACAAGACAGCATACGCGTACTCTAGACCTAACCTTTCATTCTGTCAGATTTGCACGATAACATGGAGCTGCGTTTGAGACCAAGAGAGCCTCTGTCTATTTATGATCTTGTGAGAAAATAAAACTCAGAGCTCTGGATAACAGAAAATAAAAAGAAGTCTTAAAATTCTGGGAATATCCACCATTGCCCTGTTTGTGCCAATAAAAGTGAAGAATTTAAGAAGTGCTTTTGTTTCTTGCTTGTTTGCTGTAGGTGCTTTTTGTAAGTAGGAAAAACAGGAATGATAATCACTTATTTTGGAGTTGAGAGAATCCAGTAAAGCAAAGCAAGCGTGCCCTGGTCCCAAGAACCACAAGCTGCGAGCTCTGTGCGCACAGCTGTTTCACCTCCAGAGCAAGTCGCCAGCATATTCCAGAAACAACACAAAGTTTCCTTCACCTTCTTCCAGTTTCAAAAACATAATGCAAACCAACCAAACATACTGCAGTATTCTGACATGGAACCAGGAGCAGGGGATAGGATGAGCGACAGAACTAAACTTGGACTTGAGGTAAAGAGCGATCCAGAACTTCAGAGCTCAACTATCTGCCAAGAGAGAGGTTTTGTAGCCGAGCTACTAATTTTCAGCACTCCCCAGATCTCTGCTGTGTCTCATTGGAAAACTGAGCAGCAGTCTTCCTACCTAGGCTTCCAAGTTTGACAGCCTAAAAAGTTGGTCTTTTCATTCTAAAACTCTTCAGAATCAGTACAGACACCCAAGAATGTTTTAAGTGTGGCATCCAATGGCTTACAGCAAATATGTGTTGTCATCCTCAGAGCAATGAGACACAAATACTCCAGCATGAAAATTCCAGGCTAAAAAGAAAAGGAAGCAATTTCTTCCTCAAAAAAGAAATTCACATTAGGATAAAATAGGGAGCAGTGATGTATTCTTGATGTATTCAGCTCTCCAAACACACAAAACAACTGGTCCTTTTTATCTGGACTTTAATTTCTCCTCTCCTAGGCCCATCCTTCTGTCTAGTAACACATGGCTTTCCTAGCATCTGCTTGATATTTTTCTCTGCCAACAACGAGAAGCACACAGACCTCGCCATCGCAGAAAACCATGGAACACAACAGTAGCTCTGCTTCAGATAACAAAGAATCACTTCCCACTTTCATCAGCTCCAGGTATCTGTGAGGTCCTGTGCACTCAATCCCACACTAACATTCATATTTGTTTAGTTAAAGCAAGGACTGCAGAAGATGATAAAGCAATCAGACTTTATTCACTGTTACTGAACTGTGTTTTCACATCTAATTCCTCATGAGTGTCACTTTTCAAAAGATGGGTAAGGAAAATTTTGGCCGATGCTTGACACAAGATAACACAGAGTAGAAAACTTTGAAAGTTCTAGCTGATTCCCAATATTCTCTAGCAATGCAAACCAATCTGTTTTAATGTCACCCTGTTAGCACCACTGCTCTAAAATGTGCCCACTTCAGTGAACTGCTTGACGAACATCTGCAGAGAAACACATCAAAAATTATCTTTCTATAAAGACCGCATCAAGATGTTTCAATGAAAGTCTTAATACACTCTTTGTTACAACGAGAGTCTAAATATTTCATCTGTTTACCGATCTCCCATCAGCTGTAATACTTCATTTGGGATGCATTAAGAGTAATTCAGTTCACTCGCATTGCTGGCAGAGCGAAAAGCAATGACCTTTCCACGAGGCATTAAAATGCTAATCATCCTAAAGAGAAAACTTCCTGATATTAAATGTTATCTTCTCAGCTCTGCAAAGAGACTGAAGCGAAAGAGATGCACATGATGCTTTTGTTCAAGAGACTAGATCGAGGAAAGGATATTTTCTGAGAAGATGGGAACCTTAATTTGCTCAATTCAAAAAGTCTCACGCAAACCCAGAGTGCAAACAGGGAATTACCAATATTGGAGTCTCTTGGTTACAAACAGGGTAATTTTAAAGAGAACACATTGTGCTTTCCTTGCTTATGAATTCAGGTTTGCACCGAAATGTTCTGATCAGTTATTGGCCGAGTAGAAACAAGGCCTCGCTCTTGCATGCCTGAAATCTAATGTGAGTTATTCAAGCTTGGAAAAAGAGACAATGACTAGTGTCTTAATATCGCAAACTACTGCAGCTCTAGCTCTAAGAGAAACATACAAAAGAGATATGCTTGTTGAGCAGCAAAATGCAATTTATTCTTGCATCTGGAGGAAAAGCAAAAAGGAAAAATAATCCTTGTTTCTCGTGGGATCCACAACGGACCCAAGCGTTAAGTCCTGCTGTCCTCTTACAGGTTCCAAAGAAGTAACTGAACCCCATGTACTCTCTGGGAAAAATCAGAGAATCATGATTCTATGAATAAATCCCAGCCTATTGCTCTTAAAAGTAATAAGAATAATAAAAGATCATTCTGAAAATCATACTAGAGCATAGCTGACAGCACTCTTTTCTACTGAGCCCTGATGCTCATAGTTAGACCACTGAAGCAGCCTCGGAAATACCAAAGATCCACTAGATGCTATCTTGCCGAGCTGTAAAATCCATCCCAAGGAAGTTGGCTTTTCTCTCTCTGCTCATTCTCATGCAGATCAGTTCCTGATGGCTCCTTAGAGACTGCTTCAGGACAGGCAAAAAGCTGCACTACACAAAAACTCCAGGGATACCAGAGTCCCTCTGTGGTTAGCAGAGCTCGAGCGGAAAAAGAATTTCTGGGCGCATGGTAAGCAAGAGGTTAATAGCCTATATAAAAAAACCCCACCTCTAACAAAAATGTTATTTCATTTGTATTACATTTAGGAGCCCTGAGGGTCATGGGGTAGATAATCAAAAAGGACAAGGAGGAAATTAAAAAAGGGAAGAAGGCAATCAAAAAGGGCATTTAGAAGGACCCATAATCCTCCATAGGAAGAATACTAATTATACTACTGCATCATCTTATAATTAACCCTGATCTAAATTATTTTTTTTTTATTTTAGCTGTAATAACTTTCACATGTACAATGATTTGATAGCTAATTCTTGCCAGTCTTTCTTGAGCAGCTATTTTAGTTTTGGTAGCTACTTTTTACATTGCAATTTAACTCTCATTTATACAGAAATAAGACAAAACATTTACATATTTGATTTTTTAAAATTTTTTTGCGAATTCTTATCAGCACATGGGTTTCTTTTATTCAGACAGTGCTCTTTTTCTTTCCCCCAAAGTCTCTTCTATTTAGGAGCAGAATTAACCTCTGATAAATCAGCGTGTCGCACACATTTCCGCAGCCATACCTGGCCATACCGTGGCCAAGGGATGACTTCCATCTGTATTTCATATTTCACTTAATAAATGTGGGATATTATTGTAAATTCTCAGCATACCTTCATTCCCCAGCAGATCCCTGCTTGGGCTCACCTGCACGCTTGGGCAGTCGGGCACACATTGTTGTGATATTTCTAAGGATCTATAAACAAGACTGAGTTTTTGCCAGGCTGCAGAAAATAAGCAAGGCCCAAAGAAAGCGCTTTCTCTGGGACGGAGACTAGATATTTTAAGTATAAGGCTAAAGTTGATTCCCAAACTAACCTGGGATGCTGATGCAACGACTTCACAAAAAAAATCCGGCAGCGAGAACGTATAAAAAGTGGCTCTACAACCCGACCTGGAGGAATAAAAAAGGTCGAGAAATGAGCCTGTCTGAAGTCTCCTCTCAAAGACAGGAAACCAAAGACGTTGCTTATTTTTCTCTTGATCTTCTGGATTAGTTCTAGCCAGAGATACTCTCTGAGGATATAAAAGTAGACGTTGTCCCCTCTTAGATTCAGATCTATGAGTGAGCATATGTAACAACAGAAATCCCTTCTACCTGAACTTTTGTACCATGATATGAGGTTATCTTCTATTTTCTAGACTTCCTTCCTGCATCTGTAAGGCACCTGGCTAATTAGGTCTTAATGGTCACTAGCTTCTCAGATAATTAACGTTTGGAGGGCATTATTCCCAAGTCAGGGCCAATCTAAGGACGGTAGTCTCTGAGGCTTCTTCCCCAGCAGGTGTCATGGGAGAATGCACATTTCTTAATATTTTAACAATCACTTCCCTTCAGAAAGGTAGGGCCTGAAGGTTTTGCCTAACATG